>VCAZ01000025.1:6163681-6453681 GCA_005784505.1 Bagarius yarrelli
TGTGAGTGAAGAGGATGTAGAGAATAGGGGCAGGTGGAGACAGATGATTCGCTGTGGCGACCCCTAAAAGGGGACAGCCGAATGGTGAAGAAGAGGAAGCTCAATGGTTAAAGTGTTGGACTGCTGGTTGGAAGGTTGTGGGTTTAATATTTAAAACCACCACCAGGCCCATGAGCGAGGTCTTTAACTGTTAGTTGTATAAACAGGACTGGTTTATACAACTGGCTCCTTAGTTGCTTTGTTCTGCTTGTTTGACAGCTACCCCTACCCCACCCACTGCTGATTGTGTCCAGTCAATCATAAGCTAAAAGATACCATTTAAAGTGGAGTGGGGGAAGATTTAGTATCACCTACACTTTGATTGACGTGAAGCAGGTAATGGGCAGTGAGTCGCCAAAAGTGTAGCTGGTAGAACAAGTAGAACAAAGTAACTTAAGGAACATGGGTTACCCAGACTTGTGTATAAATGAGATAATTGTAAGCTGTGGGAAAATGGTGGCTCATGGTTAAGGTGTTGGGTCACCAACTCGAAGATTGTGGGTTCAATTCCCAGCTCCACCAAGCCATGACTGTTGGGCCCCTGAGCAAGGCCCTTAAAACACCAATTGCTCAGTTGTATAAAAGTGATAAATGTAAATCGCTTTGGATAGAAACGTCTGCCAAATGCTGTAAATATAAAACCATCGTAATGGTGTACGTTCCTCATGGAATGAGAAAGTTGTCATGTTTGCTACCCTAATGGGGGATGTGGTAGATTAGAGGTTAAGGTTGTAGGTTTGATTCCCAGTTCAACCAAGTTACCACTGCTGACCCTTTGAGCAGGGGTCCCTAACGTAAATGCCTTTATTTTGTCACATATACGTTTTTACAGCACACTAAAAATTAATCATAGTAAGTTGGGGGTCAGAGCGGAGGGTCAGCTATGATAAAGCGCCCCCTGGAGCAGGAAGGGTTAAAGGTCTTGCTCAAGGACCCAAAATTAGCTTGCTAACACAACCATTACAATTCAATAGCGTCTGAAAACCACAGTTAGCAACAGCCAACCATTAGATAGCTTCCTTTTTTTTGTATGACCAACATCCCAAAAGTTTAAGTGTTTTCATATTTTAATTGAATTAAATATAGTTACAAAACTCTAATAGTCACACCGGAGGCACTAGAAAAAATATGTAATAAGCTTTAGCTTAGCTTGCTACATTTCCCATAGGAGGTGACCAGTTATTTGTGTACACGCGGAAGTACCAATTCAGTCCAATTTTTTTTTAATTTTAGCCTCCAGACAAACGAACCGGATCAAAAGTGATTCGAAGACGAATCGAGTTTGGACGTCCCCCCCATATGAACCTTTCAGGCGGAGACTCTGAGTGACATGTGAAATCTCTCTGAGAGAAGTTGATGATGGCCGGTCTCCTGTTCACACCTCTCCCACACAGTGCACTAAAAGGAAGTGCACTCAAGGAGGCAAGAGAAATAGAGAGAGAGAGAGAGAGAGAGAGAGTAACAGTAATATATCTTCCGGCTATAAATAATTATTACTAATTTTAATTTAAACCACTGAGATATTAATAATTACTATTATATATATTTTTTTTTCTCTAGGGCATGTTGTCCAGTTCAGATTATTATTAAACATAATTAGCCATCACATTGTTAGCATCGTTACTAAGGTGTAATTTTGATTTTTCCAGGATGCCGGGTCATTTTTAAAAAATATATTTTCCAACGCTGCATTTTAATAATTACATTTACATGAACATTTACAGTATTTGGCAGACGTCCTTATCCAGAGCGACTAACATTTATCTCTTCTATACAACTAAACAATTGGGGCCCTTGCTTGGGTTCTCAGCAGGGGTAACTTGGTGGAGTTGGTTTATAAACATTTAATTTCACTATAAGCCACTCGAGCGACGGCCATATTTAAAAATTTTTGCAAGTCAGCTAATAAATATTAATGAGCACCTAGAGTCTACTTATGAATATTAACGCTGAGTGGGTGGCGTCAGCAGAACTAGTTAGGGATGCGGGGGGGGGGGGGGGGGATTTTTATTAGTACCTACAGTAGTTATGCGTTTGAGTAAAGCTCATGTGTTCCAGAGACGCTAATGTGCATAAACATCATGTTAAGAAACATCTGGATCGTATACTCCGTGCCATCCAAAAATATTTTGTATATTTTGGTCTTTGTTAAAGATTAAGACTATTAGTCACTATTAGTCATCCGGACAATTAAATCCAGCTGTTGCTGCTACAGATGTTAATAGACAAGTACTATTGAACTACTAAAGACCATGGACAAGATTTAATCCAGTTCAATAGATCTGATCCTTTTAAGAACCTTTAATATATTCTAAAATAATTGTAGCTCACTTACACACAAGAGTTTTTTCTAAAGACTTTCTATGTTAACGAAAAACAAAGCATCAAGAGATAACTTTTTTTTTAGCTTTGGGGTGAAAGTCCTGACCTCTGGGGTGAAAGAAGTCGGCATGACTGATGGCTGGTTTCTTAATGTCGGACGAGCGGTAGAGGATGTGATGTCGCCCGGATCCACCCTCCTCCTCTCCTGTCATGTCGCCTCCTCTCTCCAGTGGCTCGATGAAGAACTCCTCTTGACCTGCACGAATCATGCCAGCCTGACAGGAAGACAGGGACAGAAAAAAAGACGGAGCTGAGAGTGAGAAATGGAAATACAGTGATTAAAATAAAAAAGCCAGATTAGGCTCCTAAATGCAAGAGAGGACCATTTCATTCAGAGACAGGTACAAAGCTGACATGTAAAGTCCATTAAGAGAAGCAGCTAGAGGGGCTATTTCCGTAGGATCACTATATCATATTTTCAGCTGCTTTGGAAGAAATACGATCTTCGAATCGATCCGTTCTCTGTCTTCACCTAAATCGTGCGTGCTGGTAAAAGCTATCATTAAAACCTGTGACGGACCAAAAAGGAGCAAAAGAGATACGTATAGACTGTAAATATCCAAGAAGCTGTCATTATCTATCCAAGAGTCCATTTTTAACTCGCTGTGTTTACACAATTAAAGCAGAACAGGTTGTCAAAGACAAGAAGAAAGAAATCCAAGCCAAGAAATGAGATCAATACAAATGTCTTCTACTGAAGAACTGACAAGCTGATATACCTGCCTGTTCCTGTCTGGCTCTGCTTGTATGGCTCGTTGATGGTGGCTATCTAAACGACTCGACTGCCTGAGGCGCCACGGACATAACAACCAGGCAAAAATAATACAAAAAGCATTGCGAGTAAATTACAGACCGACTATCCTGTCGGATTTATTTGATCACCTCTGAATCCTACTTGCTCCTAGTTCCCCTGAAATTAGGCTATTTTACCCATACACCCAATCAGTCAACATCTTTAGCTTTCAGCTGGTGTTTAAACAAAAACTCTAAAGGTCACGTCCGCGATCCTGAAATTCCCAGGTCAGGGCTAATAATGCAGAGAGAGCCTCCAGCTAGTCGTTTAGACAGAAAATATTCCAGACACAAAGATGTCCCTTCCTCCTCCCTCACCCTTCACTCTGTTTCGCGTCCCCTGGGGGTTCATTATAAAGGAAATGGCCGCATGCCACATAAACCCATACTACCGTATATATACTCAGGTTCAGCCACTGCACTGACATCCGTCCGGCATCGGAAAGAAACGCAGCAGTTTTACAAGTATTTCATAACAACAGCACAAAACGTCAATGTCGGACCCTTTAACAACCAGAGCAGCAGCAGTGACTTTAGCATCAATGCCAATAACAGTTACATAATAGTTACCTTTAGTGGAAAATACAAACTCCATGCTTTCTCTCTCTCTTTCTCTCTCTCTCTCTTTTATTTATGTACTCGACCATCTGGTTTAGCTGTACACCACATACTGGACCCGGTATTATTTTTCTACTTTTGTTTAACCCAATTCTGTAAAATTAAGTAATTTTGGAAAAATGGCATTACACACCGAATGTTGACTCAGCAGAAACAATGTCTGCGACAGCCTACATGGAAAAATACGATAGTACAGTTAGAGTAAGAGTGCAGTGTACTATAGTATTAATGCTAGTAAACTGATAGACCTTAGTAAGTACTGTAGTTTCATTTAATAGAATAAACTAGAAGACTGTGGTTGTCACGATCTCACCCAGGGCGTCGTCACCAGAATACTAGCTACCGTCTAGTACTTTCAGTATCACTTCCTGTGGGACTAGCTACATGAGCTAGTCACTAAGTCGGTCACGTTGCGAAGTATTGTTGGCTTTATTGGTTTAGGAACCTTGTTCTGGTTTTGGTATTACGTCTTTGTCTAACGTTTCGGATTTGTGTACCATCAGTGCACAGGCAGTAGTCGGTACCGTGACTGTGTACCGACTACTGCCTGCTTATTAACTACGTTTAAGAACTGCCCTTTAAACTGCCCTTTTAAAAAAGCCATTTTTTGCAATATGGATTTATCTTCATCTATGGTCTTAAGGATTTAGTTTGTTATAGTATTTACACTCGGTTAATGTTTACGCCAAACTAAGGAAAGAATTGTAGTGAACTGATCAACAATATTTCAATGAGTTGCTATATGAGAGACGAGTTGTTAATGATGAACAGTGTGAAAGACCAGATTCCCATTTCTAATGGACAGCAATGTCAGATCATTGATTCGGAAAATGTTAAACAATGCAGCAAAAATTATTTAACAATTGGAAAATCAGGGTTCGATCCCTGACACAACAAAGTTGCCACCGTTGGGTCCCTGAGCAAGGACCCTAAGCCCCATTTTCTCAGTTGTATAAAATAGATTAATGTATGTTGCTGTACTTGTAAATGTATTTAAAGAGCAATAAAAAAAATGAACAGTTTTTTAAAATGTTGTTGGTTTGATTCCTTTGACAGATTTTTTGCTGCATTGATACACTTTTTGTTCTGATTTGTGCTGTGAAGGTTTTCACACATACAGTATAATCTAGTTGGTGGAAAGTGGTGGCTTAGTGGTTAAGGTGTTGGACTGATACCAGAAAGACCGGGGGTTCCATTCCGAGCACCAACAAGCCACTACTCTGGGCCCCTGAGCGAGGCCCCTAACCACAGTTGCTTAGTTGTATAAAAGACATAAATGTGTACTATAGTAACACATGTAGTCATTGGTTTATTTAACTATAATAGAATTACTTTAACAAGTGTAGTAGAATCAGCATAAGAAATGGCAATTTATCCTAGTAACTCTACAGTATTTACCACAGGAAATTCTGTAGTAAAGTTACTTCAAAATACTATAGTATTTTCTCCATATGAGAATATAGAGTGTTAAGAATCTTCAGCCCAGTGTATCAGCTTCGTCTTAATAACGATCTGCAAATTATGTAGTGCAGAACCATTGAAGATTAAATCTGGTAGACATAAAACCTTGGGCATTTCACAGCTCAGCATCCCACCATCAGAAACATGTTGAGGCAAGTCATTAGCTAGCTGAGTGATCTCGACTAGCTAGGCAGATCCTTACAGAAGGAAAGGTTGTGTCACTGTTCTGCTACAGTTTATAGGGAAAAGCTTAGCATAGGCTGGTGTTTTTGCTAATATAGATATGTTGAGTGTATCAATTACTCTGGTAGTTTATTTATTTAATCTCTTGATCATTAAGTAAACCATTACACACGTTTATAAGTTTGGGATTTGGAGGACAAATTCTTTCCATCATAAAAGCTTGGGGACATCCAAAATGTTGTAAAGTGAAATTATAGTCTGTCATCTTAAATTAAACAAACAAAAAAAAACATAACGCTAAATTAAAAACCAAAATAAATCATGTGTCTTTTAGCGTTTCGGTATGTAAAAACAATCGAACACAAAAACATTTATAAAAAAAAATAATAAAAAGTTCACTGGTGTGACAAACAACAGTACCCGATTACCAGCAGAGCAAGCAGAGCCCACTACACAGTCCAACACTGTCAGTCTTTATCAGGACTGCTGCTGTTTCCTCTGAGTGTGGGAGTCATATCCATTCCATGGGGAGAGAGCACCAGAGAAGTTTTTCAGCTCATGGTCTGCAATCGGACAGAGGTTAGAGCTCGGGAGACAAGACATTTTCGAAGACCTTCAGCATTTCTCCAAATTTAGTTTATTGGCTGTGTTTTTTATCAGTGCTGTTTGGATCAGTGGCATGTCTCGGAACACCACAGAGGTCATGACTATGAGGATGGTTAACCCGGAAAAATCATAAACCAAAACTGGGCAGAATGGAGTCCAAACCAGGAAACATGGAAAACTCAAATTAGAAAAACTGGGACAAGATGGTGAAATATCACCAATCACAGTTCATTCACAGTTGTAAATATGCCAGCTTTCTTTTTCCATGAGGGAAAAAAAGCGACACGATAGCTTTGTTTCCAGCTTCGATGGAGCAAAACAACAGAAAAATGGTTTTAAAAATAAGACGGAAAAATCGGGTTTATGAGTTCACCACATAGCGAAGACTGCGCTGACCCCTTTAACACAGCAGGCCAGCTGTTTCAGAGTCAAGTCCTGATTCACAAAACTGATGAAACAGCACGTATGCGGTTTTAATGTAATGATACATAAATGCACTCTTACACACAACTATTTTTCCTCGGACACATATAAACGTCGTTATTCTTAACATTCCACGTCGACACATACTTTTGTGAAAGAGATTTATAGATAAGAAAAACTGTTGGAGGCAATTTTTCTTCGTGGAACATTTATATTTTCCCACATTAGGATAAATCTGAAATGATCAGAAATAATGGGATAGAAATAATGTGACTTTAACCACACAAATCAAAGCTCATTAATCCAACAGAGTCCACGAAATCAATACCTTATTAGCCGACTATAGTTAGGGGCACTGATAGTACAGTCCATTGTGTCTCCTTAATTAGGATTAACTGTGCAGTAAAGAACAAAACACGCTGTTATTATTATTATCTCTCAGTTTAACGTGCAAAATATTTATGTTTTTTTTATTCAGAGGTCGAAATGAGGTCATATCTATAGCAAATTATAAACTAAACTCAGTTTTGTGGTTCTCGTGTTCTGTACTGAGTGTCTGACGTCTCTTGCTTCGCAGATAAAAGTAGGCTTTAGGAATCTGTAATCTTTAGAAACGATTAAAAAATTTGGGAAGCGCCATGTGTTTTTTTGTGTATTGACTCGGCGTGATGTGGTTGGTTAGGGTTCCGGCGCACACAAGCACGGTTGTGCTCCGGTAACCCGGGTTTGATTCTGGCTCAGGTCGTTTCTGGTCCCGTGGCTTTTTATACCTCCCCTGTTTCATCCCTCTGTCCAATCAGTTAAGGCAAAAAAATAGCCAAATAATATCTTAAAAAAAAAAAAATCAGTCCTGACTCATTTTGTGTCAGATTCACGACCAGAAATCATCCATTTGTTCATTATCGGTTCATTCAAAATACCGTATTTTCTTACGTCTGGTTTGTGCAGCCACGGCCACCCCCATGAAGTCCCCAATTTTATTTTCAAAACATTTCAATATTCAGCAATTTCGAACTAAACTAAAAATTGTAACATAACAAAAGATTTCAGTTTTAAAGCGTAAAATTTCCAAAACATTAAACCGTTTGGAACTGAGGCTTTTCTATAACATTGCTACAACTTTAGCGCTTACTAATAATCCAATCTGATTGGTGTATTTGGTGAAGTTGGTGAGTCTCTTTTTCATAACAGTGACAGGTTTTATTAATATTAAAGCTGAACTCGGGTTGGAATCCAAATGCAGAAGTTTATTAGAAAATCCAATCCAAAACATGAGGCAAAACAGAAAAAACTTAATTTCGCTTTTCGGGTGCGCTTTTCGGGGGTAGTTTCGCTTTTTGGAGGAAGCGGTGGCTCATGGTTAAAGTATTGGACTACCAACCCAAAGATTGTCGGTTTGAGTTCCAGCTTTACCAAGCCATCACCGCTGGACTCCTGAACAAGACCCTTAACCCCCAGTTGCTTAGATGTGGCGTCTACCGAATGCTGTAAATGTAAGGGCGTCTACCCAATGCTGTAAATGTAAATGTAATCACAGGCAAAAGGGTCAAAAACACTTATAAACAGTCCAACAGGCAAAAAGGACAATCAAAAACATGCACAAAGTCATACCAGACATGGACAACAGTAACGCTTGGTAATGAAGTAAAATTGGCAATACTTTGGCGAAATGTGTTGACCCAGAAGTAGAGGGAATGAGAACAGTCTGTACTCTGTTGAGGGCTCCCTCTGCTGGTGTGGTGTTACATCGTTCTAATAACGGTGTAACAATTGGTAAGCTAACAATTTAGCTAACCAATTCTCCAGTGAAAGATTCATCACAAAGCATAAGGATGCAGCAGTTTATTCTTTCTTGCTTCTCTATTTTATGACAAGTAGACCGTTGTCTTAGTAACTGCGTTAAATGGTCACAGAAGCTCATTTTCCTGTACAACAAGTTGTGTAACCATAAACAGATATTTAAATGATGGTGTGTTCTTAATAAAGAATTAAAACTTTGTCACTGTTGACCTGAGAAATAAAACAATAAAACAACGTCTCAGGTTTGGTGATCGTTTTTCTACAACCGAACATATCCAGTGTTTTATTCAGGTAAATGAGGCAGTGGTGGAATCACAGCACACTGGCAGCTTTTCCTTCATGTCACTCCTGAACGACTAGGACGCTTGGCAACTACCAGCATAGCAACGATACGCCACACGTCTGAAAGGTCACGGCTGCCTTTGTCTACATTCTGAACAGCACGTCTCATCTTTTCTGTACAGAAATAGATTTTTAGGCTTAATTAAGGGCTGGTGAGGATTTTTATGAACAACTCGTGTAACACAGTGCGGATTCATTACAATGCTGGCGGGTGAAGTTCATTTAGATGCATGCAGTCGACCTGCGCTGATCCAGATCTGCAGTGCAATTAGGGCTGCACAATATATTGAAATGATCGTACATACCGGAATGATTTGTAATAAATGAGCCATTTAATACCTCAAATAATAATCTATGGTCAAAGTTTTAGCTTGATGCAGATAGTGAAATCTCTGGCACACGGATGTTAGTTGGGTTATGTGTGCACGTGCTTTGACGCATGACCATCAACAAGCCGTGAAGCTTTCATAACAGGCTAATCTTGATAAGCCCCGAGGCAGCCGCAGCTGCTACGGATGATATAGTGCCAAAACGAAGAATCCCATCAAAGATATGGCAGTATTTGCGATTTAAAAGGGATGAACATATGCAGAACAAAGTTCTATGTAGAACTTGTGAATCCTGAGTGACAACGTAAAGGGGAAACACTTACATTTTTTACAACCACATTAAAAACCAAGCACATTTTACAGCATTTGGCGGACGCCCTTATCCAGAGCGACCCGCATTTATCTTTTTTATTCAACTGAGCAATTGGGGGTTAAGGGTCTTGTTCAGGGGCCCAACAGTGGTGCCTTGGTGGAGCTGGGAATCAAACCTACAAACTTCGGGTTGGTAATCCAACAACTTAACCATTAGCCATCACTTTACAATTACAAATCTCGCATCAAATATCGCATTATTTAGCATGCTATTGCATATCCCATTTTTAAAAATGTTTATATCGTGCAGCCCTTATTGCAATAAATCAAAGTCCAGCTTTAAAAACATTTTCAGAATCCTTTCTGGATTCCAGATGAGAATATTTTTCCAAGACTGGACCATAAAAAATGCAATGCAACGATACAAAAACTTCTGAAGGTCATGTAGGGATAATATTGAAGACAATTTTTTTTTCTTAATAAATAAATTCCTTTCGAATGATTTGTCTCATCTCTTATCACAAACAAAGTCATCCTCAGTGCAGGAGTTTTCCAGCTGTAGCCAGATGTTCAACAGGCATATGGAATGAATCTGTCGGCGTTCTTAATATTAGCATAAGAAGTCAATTAAAAGTTCATGTACTTGATTCATTGGTAATTATGTTCATTACAAAAATGCATTAACTTTTGTAAAGCTAAACAACCTCCAAACCTTTGTCCCTTTTTTAATTCTGGCTTCATGGAACCTGATGGATTGTCAAATCTCATGAATTTTAAAACAATATCTAAGCATGAAAAGCCAGAATCAACATGTTATTTCAGCTTGCGTTTCTACAGCTCATGCGATGAAGAACATTCGCAGGCCTTCAGTCAAATCTCCTGCTTCTTTTCAGTCTACTATTGGAAAAGCAGACCAAATCCATTTACCTTCACTCCAAACTAAAGAAGAAAGAACACCAGAGGAGAACAGCTGGCGAGCAGAGAGAACAATACGGTTTGGGGGGAAAAGCTGATGCTAACAGGAGCTGGAGTGCAAAGAAGAGGTCGCGCTAATCTATGTAACATAACATTAAAAAAAATCCACTTCTAGTTGATAAAAAACATTTTTTAATGTACATACTGTTGTTATATATACTGTTGTTATATATATGGGCAAACGTATTAATAAACCTAACCATGACATCCATCTGTGTTTTTTAAACATTCTTTTACAAAATCCTGGAAATGTTTTCCAATAGTTTTTTTGTCACATGACTGTGGGAATTTATTCACACAATAATATTAGTGAGATCAGACACTAATGTTGAGGTGAGGAGGTCTGGGGTTCAGTCAGGGGTTCCAGTTCATTCCAAAAGGTGTTCAGTTTAAAGGGGTTGAGTCAGAATCAGGACTCTGTACAGGACATGAGAGTTCTTCTACTCTAAAACATTTAATACATAGCATGTCTTCATGGCGATCAGGAGCTTTGTGCACAGAGGCATCGGCATGCTGGAACAGGGTTTGAGTCTCTTAGTTCCAGAGAAGGAATAATTTGTATAATTGTGTAATTCTAAATTTTTAGCAACAGTTTTTGCAGGACACACTTATGATAGTGTGCCGGTAAGGTGTCCACAAACTTCTGGACATATAGTGCATTTTTTTTAAGAATATATTTAAAAACGAAAGAACGCTACTGCCTCAAAAAAAACTCTAGTCGTCGTCACTACTGTCTCTACTCATGTACCGCTCATGTCCAACGGAAACACAAATAACACGACTACAGCAAATTTTTAGAATACTTGTTTTTGGTAGGTTCCAGGTCCAGGTACCATTACTGTAAAAAAAAAAAAGGGGGGGGGGGGGTCTGGCAGAAAATCCCCTACTTACATAGTTAACATCATCAGGTCCCCGGTGATCTAAGTGTCTTGAGTCGGATTACGAAGCAGGGAACACTAGTCCTAAGTCTGGAATAAAAGTGGAAGGGTTGCCATATCAAATATGGGCAAGCAACCAAAAAAAGAATAAAAAGGAGTATTAGGAATATATAGTACTATCCCTTATTAGTAAATAACTCAAACCAGAAATGATCTCTGAAATTGAGTGAAATGAACCGCCATATTTAATGTTAATGAAGATAATTACACAGAAGATCACCGGTGAAACTCTCAGCCATGTGGACGTTAGCAATATAAATAAAATGTATACAAAATATATTGTTATTTCACTTTTTTTTACATCAGCGTCGACGAAAACTATAACAAGTTGAATTTTTCCCATCGTCCCTGCCATCAAGCAGTCCCTGACCTAAAAATAAATAAAAGAAAGGAAATGTTACATGTTCGCATATCCTATATTAGAAATTTGGGGGTCAGAGCACAGGGTCAGCTATGATACAGCGCGCCCGGAGCAGGAAGGGTTAAGGGTCTTGCTCAGGGACCCAACATCGGCTGGCTGGCAGCGGTGGGGCTTAGAGGTCTTCCTGGTTTTCCAATTAACAACTTAGCGCCTTAACCTTAAGATAATATCTAATAGGCATGATACTCTCTCACTTTTCTTAAACCTGACATGATAAAAATTGCTATTCCTTGTTGTTTCTTCTAGGCTAAAGAAGCAGGAAACCCAGCAAGCACACAATAAGAGGATCATCATGTCAAACAGTCAGCAGGCTCTGGTTTCCATCAGAGGTTTGGAAGAATCAGTGGAAAAAACATGAGACTTTCCATCTCATTTTTATTTTCTCCGTCTTCAATACCATTAATTCGTCTTTTACATCCTCTATCCATGAGGTTTAAGAAGCACATACTGGCGTGATATCTTTTCCAGAAGACGGGACAGATGAATCGAAAGTTACAATTCTTTCCTGTTTCTTAACAATCTGTCAAACATAGATCTTGCCATTAAACAGAAACAGTTGTGGTAAGATTCGTTTCGGGTTCCAGTGATAAATTAAAGAACTGAAAGAAAGCTAAAAGGAAAATGGAGAATAAGGTGTGAAGCGAAATTTCTTGCAAGGAATTTCGCAGCGATGTGGAAGCACATGGCTTTGTGTCCTGTTGAGAGAGTAAATTGCCTGTGTCTGTGAGACGAAACACACTCTTAACTCCCAAGCACAGTTAATTTACTGGACCAGAAATCCAGACGAGAACATCAATATGTCACTTGCAAATGGTAATGTAACACACGATCTGCTAGACCGGGCTTCGGTCCATTGGCAGACTGAAAGAAAGAATGTGAGAAATAAAGTAGTGCTTAGAGAGGTTGGAGCTCAAAAATTTGATCTTTATGGTTAACTCCTCTGTATATCCTGCCTCCCTGAATTCCGGATCCTGTACTCTGGTATCAGTTGCTTCGACAAAAACAAACAGCAAAGAAAAGCTTTCCACTGCTCCACCCGGTTCACCCGGTTCTGGTTGGAAAGAGGAATCCTCCTGTACTTTTGCTGACACAAACTGATCCTCGAAGTGTATTAAAGATATCAGAGTCTATGCTGATGCAGCGCAGGCCCCTCTCCCCCACTCAACACTTCCAACCGCCACGTCACATGACTCTTAGGCTGAGGTTTCACAACACACACTCTCAGAAGCTGAGCCAGAGGCAAAGCAAGAACAAGATCAAGAGGAAGGTCGGGTTTCCTTCAAATCCGAGTTTTCCCAGAATGCCCTTGCTGGGATTTGTAGGTTTTTATATAACTAGCTGAAGATCCTGTTCTGGATTGAATTAAAGGCTTTTGTTTCTCTTGTCAGCAGCGGAATGTTAATGGCATCATCAAAGGACGCCAGGAACACCCCACCTGACTATTGTGGTCCTTTCATTGTGTGCCACTACAAAGCCAAGTACACACACACACACACACACACATGCTTATATGTTACAGATCCATCGCTAAGGATGCACCGATTCGTTTATGCACATTGCCCAAACAGATACTTTGGAGTCTGGGATCTTTAAAAGAATCCCTGAGGTAATCTCAGACATGGCACCTGAGCTGAGACGCTTTCTCAAATATTGATGGTCAATGGTTCTCTAAAAGTCGGAGGGATTAAACTTTTTTCCTGTGATCAACTAACACAGGTTAGTTGGTTTTAACACCAGGTTTCAGCAGGACTAAAGACTAAGTCTACTAAAGACGCTGATTGAATCTCAGCATTCTAGAATTATGTTACATGTTTAAGCTTCATTCTTATCGAAATAAAGTTTATTGCAATCCAATATGATATCGTTTATCGGACCTGGCCCAAACAACAACCTTTTACAGATGATGCGGTAGGGCTGTGTAAAATATCGATACAGTTAACTGTCTGGAACTAGTGTATCGATATTCTAACCCTGTAGTACTGATACCCGTTTTAATAACCTTTTAAACTAATTCACGTTACTTTTAATATTTAATTGAAACCCTTAATGCGTGTCAAACTATTTCCCACCCCACTCCTGTAGTCAGCGCTCACTCATACGGCCATTGTCAAGGCATGGCGGGAATAAGACTTATTTGCCGTATTTTAGCTATTTGTTTTATGTATTTTTTAAAATGTATTGCTATAAATATTGCATTGCTACCTATCATGATATATTCTACTGTGACACGTATCGTGTGTGATATGTATATTATCACGAGGTCCGGGTCAATACACAGCCCTACTCCGCATTGAACATGCTGCAGTAATCCACTCGCACATTAACATTGCGATATGCAACATCACTTTTACGTTGCAATATGTATCTATCCGATACCTGATCCTCATCCAATAATGACAGCCTTTTACAAACTCTACAAGCATCAGGTGAAACATGGAGCCATTGCTCGACGTGCAGACGTATCGAAACCAAAAGTCTAGAATAGAATCGACTGCATAGGAAAGCCATATCGTTACCCTTAGCGAAAGAACGAAACATTAATACATTACCAACTACAATATCCGTTCCTAGAAGCTGCTCCTTATTTCCTTCTGCTGCTTTGCAGATGTTTGCACACATCTACAGACCTATTACCCTAACACTCAGAAACCCAAAAGACTTTCTAAAACATCAGCAGGGGAAATAAAGTCGTTGACACGAGGCACTGAAAGCTACAGATGAAGTCGGAAACAAACGCCGCCACACATGTCCTCTGCGGAGGAGGCACATCCGATTCAGCCCAAGTTTCTGAAGAAAAGTAGCAGTAGTGGCAGCAACAGCTTGTGCCCCGCTGGAGAAT
This sequence comes from Bagarius yarrelli, assembly GCA_005784505.1. Lineage (NCBI taxonomy): Eukaryota > Metazoa > Chordata > Actinopteri > Siluriformes > Sisoridae > Bagarius > Bagarius yarrelli. The sequence goes on from VCAZ01000025.1 coordinate 6,178,142, forward strand.
CGAGGCACACAGTCGCCGCACCGCCTCCTACTCACTTCTCACTTAGCAGGGCTTTGGGCCTCCCAGCATGCACCTTGGTGCGGTGCTCCAGCCCCACTACCACTGACAGAGCCGGAGCTTGGTGGTGGGTGTATTCTGCAGAGGTTTACAGGCTTGCAGAGAAATGCAGACTGCCAAGGTTTAGATATAATGCTGGGGAGACTCAGCATAAGGAAGAGCTTGTTAAGAATTGGCAAATGAAACATCGGTGCTGACAGACGGGCGATCGCACAAAACGAAAATAACACCACAGCATCTGATATATGTGGAAGTGGAACGCAATGTCATCTTTTTATCCTTCCCGAATTCTGATGTTGTTGTGTTTTGAGATGCTTTTTTTGCTCAACACAGTCGTACAGAGTGGTGATTTGTTTTACGGCGGTTTCTCTTTATAGAGAAACCTCCAGATATTATAATGCATAAAAATATCAGAAGCGTTTGTAATATTCTAAACCACCATTACCAAAAACTCTACTTCATAAAAAGATTAAAGTTAAAGTGGAAATCCCAAATCTCTTTTCGGTAATGATTAACTAAGATCAATAGACCTGTGGTGAACTTGTAAATACACTATTTCAACACTTTTTTAGAATAAATCAGCCATTTGTTCAGTTTATAATAATAATTTTTAAAGTCGACTACATTTGTACTGCAATTAGACCTGAATTTGGCCAAAATTTGGCCACATCTGTGGTTTGTAGGTTATTGGAGACCGCTGCTTTAACTCAATTGGGTTCATTATTATATATATATATATATATATATATATATATATATAGATATATATATATATATATATATATATATATATATATATATATAATATTAACATTATTATATTATTAGATAATATTATAATCATTTAGCTACACTTATTGTAGGGAAAGTGTAGGAAAATAGAAAAAATATGACAATTCAAATTTTATGGCGAATAAATTATAAGTATGTGTGTGTGTGTGTGTGTGTGTGTGTGTGTGTGTGTGTGTGTGTGCATTTTTAAATCCTAGTGGGGACTTTTTGACCATGCATTTTGCAAAAATGAATTAATGAATGAATTAACTACATTAATAATCATGAAGGTCCTCAGACACATAGTGACACACAAGCATTTGTGTACTGTATGTATATGTGTGTGTGGGGGGGGGTGTTTGTTTCAATATGTGGCCATGCTGATTAAATATGCATAAGAAGGAAGCATGCAATAGACTTAAGATGGAACGCTGTGTAAGTTTACAAGCACATTCATGATTCTGTACTTCGACAACAATCCACCTGATCTTAAGATCAACTTTAATCACTATAATCACTAATCAAAAAACAGCTTGGGTGGAAAACAAACATCGGGTACCTGCTAATAGCATGTTTTATTTTTAATAAAAAAATAAAAATGCTAAAACAAAATGTTCATACTCTTAGCTACAGCACATACTGTACTTTATCACTACTTTTATCATTATGCATCTTTGCACCATCCATAACTATCTATCCTTACACTTCCCTCTATTCCATCCATATTTACTCTGTATTTACTGTATTATACATCTATAACTATCTATCCTTACACTTCCCTCTATTCTATTCTAATCCATATTTACTCTGTATTTACTCTATTATATATCCATAACTATCTATCCTTACACTTCCCTCTATTCCCTCCATATTTACTCTGTATTTACTGTATTATATAGCTATAACTATCTATCCTTACACTTCTCTCTATTCCATCCATATTTTACTCTGTATTTACTGTATCATACATCCATCATAACTATCTATCCTTACACTTCTCTCTCTATTCTATCCATACTTACTCTGTATTTACTGTATTATACATCCATAACTATCTATCCTTACACTTCTCTCTATTCTATCCATATTTACTCTGTATTTACTGTATTATACATCCATAACTATCTATCCTTACACTTCTCTCTATTCTATCCATATTTACTCTGTATTTACTGTATTATACATCCATAACTATCTATCCTTACACTTCTCTCTATTCTATCCATATTTACTCTGTATTTACTGTATCATACATCCATAACTATCTATCCTTACACTTCTCTCTATTCCTATCCATATTTACTCTGTATTTACTGTATTATACATCATCCATAACTATCTATCCTTACACTTCTCTCTATTCCATCCATATTTACTCTGTATTTACTGTATTATACATCCATAAACTATCTATCCTTACACTATCTCATCTATTCTACATATTTACTCTGTATTACTGTATCATACATCTATAATCCTATACTATCTGTTTTACATCTTCCTATCTATTCCCTATCATCCATATTACTCTGTATTTACTGTATCATACATCCATAACTATCTATCCTTACACTTCTCTCTATTCTATCCATCCATATTTACTCTGTATTTACTGTATTCACACATCCATAACTATCTATCCTTACACTTCTCTCTATTCCATCCATATTTACTACTCTGTATTTACTGTATCATACATCCATAACTATCTATCCTTACACTTCTCTCTATTCTATCCATATTTACTCTGTATTTACTGTATTATACATCCATAACTATCTATCCTTACACTTCTCTCTATTCTATCCATATTTACTCTGTATTTACTGTATTACGTATACATCCATAACTATCTATCCTTACACTTCTCTCTATTCTATCCATATTTACTCTTGTATTTACTGTATTCATACATCCATAAACTATCTATCCTTACACTTCTCTCTATTCTATCCATATTTACTCTGTATTTACTGTATTATACATCCATAACTATCTATCCTTACACTTCTCTCTATTCTATCCATATTTACTCTGTATTTACTGTAATTATCACATCCATAACTATCTATCCTTACACTTCTCTCTATTTTCTATCCATATTTACTCTGTATTTTACTGTATCAGATATACATCCATAACTATCCTATCCTTACACTTCTCATCCTATTCTATCCATATTTACTCTGTATTTACTGTAATATACATCCATAACTATCTATCCTTACACTTCTCTCTATTCCATCCATATTTACTCTGTATTTACTGTATTATACATCCATAAACTATCCTATACCTTTACACTTCTCTCTATTATATCCATATTTACTCTGTATTTACTGTATTATACATCCATAATATCTATTACACTTCCCTCTACATCCATAACTATCTATCCTTACACTTCTCTCTATTCTATCCATATTTACTCTGTATTTACTGTATTATAAATCCATCCATAACTATCTATCCTTACACTTCTCTCTATTCTATCCATATTTATTTACTCTGTATATTTACTGTATTATTTACATCCATAACTATCTATCCTTACACTTCTTCTCTATTCCATCCATATTTACTCTGTATTTACTGTATTATACATCCATAAACTATCTATCCTTACACTTCTCTCTATTCTATCCATATTACTCTGTATTTACTGTATTATACATCCATAACTATCTATCCTTACACTTCTCTCTATTCTATCCATATTTACTCTGTATTTACTGTATTATACATCCATAACTATCTATCCTTACACTTCTCTCTATTCCTATCCATATTTACTCTGTATTTACTGTTATCCACCTTCCTCTATTCATCCATAACTTCTATCCTTACACTTCTATACACTTCCTCTATTCTATCCATATTTACTCTGTATTTACTGTATTATACATCCATAACTATCTATCCTTACACTGCTCTTATTCTATCCATATTTACTCTGTGTATTTCCTGTATCATACATCCATACTATCTATCCTTACACTTCCTCTATTCTATCCATATTTACTCTGTATTTACTCTTATACATCCATAACTATCTATCCTTACACTTCTCTCTATTCTATCCATATTTACTCTGTATTTACTGTATTATACATCCATAACTATCTATCCTTACACTCTTCTCTCTATTCTATCCATATTTACTCTGTATTTACTGTAACACACATCCATAAACTATCTTATCCTTACATCCTTCTTCTTATCTAGTCTATCCATATTTACTCTGTATTTACTGTATCATACATCCATAACTATCTATCCTTACACTCCACTTCTCTCTATTCTATCATAGTTTCTCTGTATTCTATCTTATCATTACTCTGTAATTTCCTGTATTATTATCCATAACTATCTATCTCTTACCTTCTATCTATTCCATCCATATTTACTCTGTATTTACTGTATTATACATCCATAACTATCTATCCTTACACTTCTCTCTATTCTATCCATATTTACTCTGTATTTACTGTATCATACATCCATAACTATCTATCCTTACACTTCTCTCTTCTTCTATCCATATTACTCTGTATTACTGTACACATCCATAAACTATCTGCATCCACTATCTCTCATTTATCCATATTACTCTGTATTTACTATATCATACATCCATAACTATCTATCCTTACACTTCTCTCTATTCTATCCATATTTACTCTGTATTTACTGTATTATACACACACATCCATAACTATCTATCCTTACACTCTCTCTCTATTATATCCATATTTACTCTGTATTTACTGTATCATACATCCATAACTATCTATCCTTTACACTTCTCTCTATTCCTATCCATATTTACTCTGTATTTACTGTATTATACATCCATAACTATCTATCCTTACACTTCTCTCTATTCTATCCATATTTACTCTGTATTACTGTATCACACATCCATAACTATCTATCCTTACACTTCTCTCTATTCTATCCATCTTTACTCTGTATTACTGTATAACATCCATAACTATCTATTCCTTACACTTCTCTCTATTTATCCATATTTACTCTGTATTTACTGTATCATACATCCAATAACTATCTATCCTTACCACTTCTCTATATCCCATATTTACTCCTGTATTTACTGTATCATACATCATAACTATCTATCCTTACACTTCTCTCTATTCTATCCATATTTACTCTGTATTTACTGTATTATACATCCATAACTATCTATCCTTACACTTCTCTCTATTCTATCCATATTTACTCTGTATTTACTGTATCATACATCCATAACTATCTATCCTTACACTTCTCTCTATTCTATCCATATATTTTACTCTGTATTTACTGTATCACAATCCATAACTATCTATCCTTACATCGATCTATTCTATCCATATTTACTCTGTATTTACTGTATCATACATCCATAACTATCTATCCTTACACTTCTCTCTATTCCATCCATATTACTCTGTATTTACTGTATCATACATTCATAACTATCTATCCTTACAATTCTCTCTATTCCATCCATATTTACTCTGTATTTACTGTATTATACATCCATAACTATCTATCCTTACACTTCTCTCTATTCCATCCATATTTACTCTGTATTTACTGTATTATACATCCATAACTATCTATCCTTACACTTCTCTCTATTCTATCCATATTTACTCGTATTTACTGTTATCTATACATCCATATTTATCTATCTGTACACTTATTTATATCATTCCATCCATTTACTGTATACTACATACATCCATAACTATCTATCCGTACACTTCTCTCTATTCTATCCATATTTACTCTGTATTTACTGTATCATACATCCATAACTATCTATCCTTACACTTCTCTCTATTCTATCCATATTTACTCTGTATTTACTGTATTATACATATCCATAACTATCTATTATCTTACACTTTCCCTCTATTCTATCCATATTTACTCTGTATTTACTGTAATATACATCCATAACTATCTATCCTTACACTTCTCTATTCTATCCATATTTACTCTGTATTTACTGTATTATACATCCATAACTATCTATCCTTACACTTCTCTCTATTCTATCCATATTTACTCTGTATTTACTGTATTATACATCCATAACTATCTATCCTTACACTTCTCTCTATTCTATCCATATTTACTCTGTATTTACTGTATTATACATCCATAACTATCTATCCTTACACTTCTCTATTCCATCCATATTACTCTGTATTTACTGTATATACATCCATAACTATCTATCCTTACACTTCCCTCTATTGCCTATCCATATTTACTCTGTATTTACTGTATTATACATCCATAACTATCTATCCTTACACTTCTCTCTATTCCATCCATATTTACTCTGTATTTACTGTATTATACATACACTTGTATGTATATATCCATTATGTCATTCTTTGCCTGCTATAAATGTATCATACTATATATACCTTTATAGATACCATATATAGACACTACTGCACCTTCTGTAAATTATTTACCCTCACCTCTGTAATTATCTACCTCATACCCTTATTTATTACCCTGCTATTTATTGTTAATAAGCCATATATGCACTTCTGGTTAGATGCTAACTGCATTTCATTGGCTCTGTACATGTACCTTACACAATGACAATAAAGTTGAATCTAATCTAATCTAATCTAAACCCTAATCTAATCTAATTTTCCAACAGTATAGTGCTACATACAGAGGACTGTTAAATAATTTTTAACCTTTAGTTTTTCAAGGGTTATAGCCAAAAAATTGAAGCAAAGCTTAGCAGATCTACTGATGGTCGGAGAATTACGCTACACATAATGTGGATTATATTATGAAGATTTACGGTATGAAGACTCCGAAAACACATAGTACTTAAGTACGTACAACATTTAAGTAGGTACATACTTCCCGAATGCTAAAATAGTACGTCTTGTATTGTAAGGTTACGGGTAGTATGAATTAAATTTGTACGTACTACATCCGCCATTGCTCGGTTTTATTTAAAAGCTGGAAGATACCCTATCAGATGAGGCTGGAGTAGGGGAAGGTCTGATGATTTTGTATCACCTACCCTTTTATCGCAAAAATACACCTAAACACCAGGGGTAGCTGAAAAACAAGCGAACAAACTAACTTAAAGAAACATGGGTTACGTAGCTGCTCCATGAACATGCCGCTTTTGTCTATGCCAGTTCTGCATGTCATGTAGGAAGGAATACTTCTAATGAGATGGTTTTTTTAGCTAACCAGGCCTTATTGTAACAGATCAAACCAAACGATAGAGAGATGTTTGCTGCAGTCCAATCCTTTCTACATGCTACATCATTCCAGTACATTAAACATCGTCTATCGCCTCAATATTGCTGTTGTCCAAGTCTTTGCACGCAGCCCTGAGGATCCAGTTTCTGAAGATATTCTACAGTTATAGCCGGTCACACCTTTGAAAAATGTCAGTGTTGCAATCTGGTAATAACTGAAAGCAGGTGATCGATCATGTTAAAAAGAAGGCTGGAGGAAAAAGAGAGCACATTTCTAGCTAAACATAAATCAGACAGTGAGAGCTGAGGGTGTTTCTGCTACAAAGTGCTCTCAGAGGAGCTGAGTCTTCAAGCGCTGCTAGCGCTAATGCTAGAGTTATCATAAAGTAAGAAAACATGCTGGATTGGGAAATTGCATGCACTCAGGCAAAGACCAGGTTAGCAGGATAATGAGGTAATAGGCAACAGAATGGGGTTTACATGGAAAATATTTTCTAATTATGCAGTTGTGGGATGGGAGCCTTGCTCAGGGGCCCCAGCAGTGGTAAAATGGTGCTGTTGGTAATTGATCCCATGATCATCAAGCCTACAATCTGTAGTTTTTTCTTAGGTAAATGAGCAGAACTGGAGGGATCCTGGATATAGAGGGTTTGGTGAAGTTATAGTGAAGGGATATTTGTATGCTGTCGTTCCCCAACTCTTTACGTTCACTCTTGTTGGTTGATGGTGGTGTGGCGGACAGGCTCTTATCCCAGGCTCTTATTCCTGCCCCTTATTCTTGCATTTAAGGAGCTTCAAGGATGGATTGGGACTCACTCTGCTCCGCTGACCCAAGACTACAGTTTAAATTCATCTGGTGACCATTACAATATGCTGTAATTAACTAAAACATGAGGTGTCACCCAGATGAGGACAGGTTCCCTCTTGGGTTCCTTCTTGATTCCTCTTAAGGTTTCTTCCTACTTTATTTCAGGGAGTTTTTTTCCTTGCTACAGTCGCCACCAGCTTGCTTAATAGGGACAAACTTACACTTTTTCACTGTTACTGCATTCTGTGTACAGCTGCTTTGAGACAATTTCTATTGTTAAAAAACGCAAAACAAATAAAACTGAATTAAAATTCATCTGATTATTAGTTTATCACCACTGAACTACCGTTATATAGTATATAAAGTGAACTATTGGTACACATCATCTGTTTTCTGACACATTCGATTTCCTATTTAGTTTCATTCTTCCTCCTGTACGGACCTTTAATCTTATCTACGTATTTCCATCATGTGACTGTTGGGATTTGATCATTCTGTCACAATAGTATTAGTAAGATCAGACACTAAGGTTGAGGTGAGGAGTGAGAAGGTCTGGGGTGCAGTCAGGGTTCCAGTTCATCCCAAATGTGTTTATTGCGTTCAGTTCACTCACTCCAACCAGAACCGTTATGATCATGGAGCTTGGGGGGTTTGTGCACAGGTGCATTGTCATGCTGGAACAGGGTTTGAGTTCTATTAAAGGGAATAACGGAATGATACCATGTCCGTAAACATTCTGTGTGCTTCCTATCTGGCACGGTGTCCACAAATGTTTGGATATATAGTGTAATGACGGTTCGATTATTCAGTACTTAAAAATAATTAATGAAACTGAAATGAGTAACTGGAGTGTAACGGAATCATAAAGCCTCGTACAGCCCAATGCTAAAAGCCTGTTTTCCCTCCAGATTCCCCTCACTGTGTAAAAGCACTGCAGGTCAGATGGAGTAATCTCGCCATCCAGCTTGGCCAGACTCCAAGCCGTGTCTATCATCTCTTGGGATGCCCCGTGTGTGTGTGTGTGTGTGTGTGCACGTTTGCTATGAAGCTGCCACATTTTCTGCCTCTCTTCCCGCAGTGGAGCAGCAGGACGGAAGGTAAGGACAGGAGCCAGCACGTGTGAGGTCACACCAGGGTTTCAGGGAGGTGTCCAGACACGCTCGGTGCTTGGTGTGTTTTTGATGAGAAGGTAACCATTTCTACACGAGTCTCCACGTTTCTATCAATCGAGTGAATTTTCTTCACTCCAAAAAAACTGGTCCTGAATATAATTGTTTTAAATTATTATCAGGGTTATTTTGGCCGTTATCCAATAAGGACGAATCATCAGTGAGAAAATCTTCCAAATGGATGGAGATCAGAGGAAACACATGGATAATATTTTATGTCCATTTTTAATTAATTCACTTTTAGTTTTCGAGAGCGCATTTGATGGGCAAACATGAGACGTGTGATATTTGATAAACAACATAAATGTTCTATGCCAGCAGTTCTATCTGTTTTGCCAGTCACCGGCCGCTCAGTTCAGATCTCAGAGCTGCTAGAAATATACAGGAGATCCAGTGAATAGAAAAAAATATCCATTCAAATATCAAGCCAACAGTTTTATTAAACAAATCCTTGGAGAATTTTTCTTTTTAGCTGTGCAAAAGAAATAAAAAAAGTGTGTGTGTGTGTGTGTGTGTGTTGCTGTCGCTTAGCGACCTCTCAGGGTGTATGCCAGGGCAAAAAACACACAATGAGCTGATGGTTTGTGATAAAAGAGGGAAGGCGAGTGACCCGAATGGGCTGGAGGGTGCCAAAACTTTTATCTCAATAAGACTATATACACCCATTTTGCAGAATCGAAATAAACGAATACTAACGAGAACTCAACGTGTTTCATCGTGTTCCATTTCAAAGACTCACCAGGCCGTCACAGTTGCTAATAGCCACCGAAGTGTCTGGTATGTTGGTAACATGGCCCACATACAAGCATTCGCTTGGCAAGAGTGGCTCGGTCCGGGTTTGGTTATCCTCCTCGTGCCACTCCAGGGTCGCTCCCGGGGCCACCAATCGTGAATTGCGCCTTAAACGCATGTGGAACTCCTGTCCGAAAACGCTGACATTGTAAAAGATAGTCTCGTGGTGCTCAGGCCCTCTGTGCTCTTGAGCGTCTCTCCGCCTGCGCCGATGTTGCAGCCCACTCAGACGGTCAGCCGAGACGGCGTGGGAGAGGAAGCGTCCATTGGTGTCTACGCTCGCCGGCTTTACCATAGCGTACTCCTTTAAGACATGCTGCAGTGAATCTGTCATATTCACAAACACAGACATGCAAAGTCAATATACAGCTATCAGGTTAGTGCATCAATCAATAAGGGGCAGTTGACGCTATAAAGGCGTTAGGAGCGGCGAGCAGAGTGATCAAATGCAGACCGAATGCAACTTCTAGCCGTCTGGTGCATTCCTGACCCTCAGAGGAACGCCAAGTTTCCGTCAGTGTGCAGGCGAGTCTCTGGCCCCATGCATATGCAAGTGAACTTCACCTCAAGAGAAAAGGTGCAAAAGCACAGCCTGCTGAAGGGCTGCACACTTGTTTATTTCAGCCTTCACTTCCTTTTCAGAAGCAGTGACACTAATGCCTGAGTTTTATGCTGAATATTAAAAGGCAGAAACACTGCCTCCGTCAGCTCTTTCACCTCCAGCCAGCAACCTCATGGAGATCTCAGCCAGTCTGAAGTGTCAGCCAGATGAACACAAAGTTACCCGGCCAAAAAAAAAACGCACTCAGTGCATGCGATTTTGCTTTATTCTCATTTTATAATTATTATTTTAGATAAAAGTTTAGGGGCTTATTTTAACTCAGGGGTTCGTGTTAATGATGGTGAGAATGACAAATAGGAGAGAAAAAAAAGTTAAAAGACACGGAAAAGGTTGCTGACATTCAGGGCATTGCCCCTAGATCGCACGCGCTTAATGTTATTTATTAAATGCCTGCGATTTATTTATTTATTTATTTATTTATTTATTTATTTTTGCGCAAGAGTTGCATGAAAGCTGGTAAGATTTTTGCGGATTATTTGAAGGATCTCTTTGATCTCTCGGCACTCCAGACATAAAGTACACATCAATAGTGAAACCCGATTAAACAAGGAGAAAACATGGACACATACCTATGCTGTCGGTGATATAAAGAGCCTTTGCGTGCTGAAAGTAAAGCAAAAGAATAATGAAGGCATGTTTAGCCGGCGAAACATCCATGGCAGGTCGGGGAAGAGGGAGAGAGCGCGCGAGCGACCGACTGCAAAACTAGTGATGTGCGATTCGCGGTGAATCGTTTTATTTTGAACGACTCTTTTCAATCGAGTCCATAAAATTGATTCGCGCGCGCGAGCGAATCGAAAGTTGCCTGTTGTTTCCTGTCATAAGAAAAAAAAAATTCTCTTTTTACTTTTTACTTCTTTTTTTTCTTTTGAGTCAACATTTACATCAGTTATTAACATTATAGTTTGAAACTAGCATAGCTGGTCGTTTTTTTACTTTGTTTTAGTCAGTATAAATCACAAAAAAATGAATTAGAAATAATACCAAAAAACTGTACATTAATCCGGAGTTTTACGAGTCAAATCTGAATCAAATGAATCGATAATTCGATTCGGTATTAACACCTTTTGCTTGGAAAAGATTCAAGTGAGTCGAATGAAATGTGCAAAGAAGCAGTTCTTTTCTTTCTTTTTTTTTCATTCCCACTATAATTTTCCTATCTATTTCTTTGCTCATTTTATAGATGAACAGGCTGGAAAAAAAGTCTATGGATCATTAGTTATTTCTAGAAATAGCTCTTATCTCCTTTTGGGTTAAAAATTCAGACAGTAATATAGCTGCTCATCATTAATGCAAAATTCTGCCTGGCAACCTGTGCTTGTCCTCAGCGTCGTTCCGGATTCTATTGGGATGTTCAGGGGTGATTATAAAATGTTAGAAAGTGTATATGTCCTTTAAAATAATGTGTCTGTATGTAACTGTAAGTGACATCGTGCATTGCAGTCAGGGAATTATATAACATACACTATATATATATATATATATATAATATATATATATATATATATATATATATATATATATATATATATATATACACACACACACACACACACACACACACACACACACACACACGAGTTTACAGATATTGGTTCCCCAGATTTTCTATCAATCATCCTGCCTGGTCAAACCCCAGGAGATGTCGTCTGTCTGCAGGTTCTTTCTCCTGCCAACTACCTTTTGGGAACATGAATGTCTGATGCAATATGAGGGTTTGAATCACCAGTTGCTCAAGCTAACAATGTTATGTGGATTCGTGGTCATATGTTGTATTAAAAAATGACCTTGTTCAACAAGAATTGTCACGATGGATGGTGAAAAAAAAAGAAGAAAAAAAAAACCCAAGTCATCCTCGAGTAAAACGTTGAAGCCTCCCAGAGATCAATAAAAAGTGATATCTACTTTATTTTAGATTGACTTTCTGATGGTGAAAGGACAGTATCTGGATTTATTAGCTGTCTCGCTTCAGTGTAAAGCTATAAATTGTGGAAAATTTAGGGGGGAAAAAACTGGGATTAGTTTTCTATATGTCATCTTTCTATTATGGCTCAAGAAAATATGCTTGAAAAATTCATTTCCTTATCTTGGATAATTCTGTTCTGTGGTGAAATGAGAGGGACTTCACTGTCTCCATCTGACATAAGTGGATTATTGAAATAGATCACCTGGTAGAATTGGATGGTGGATTCCTGAAAGACAGAAGAATCAGATGAATGTCTAATGAATGCGGCTCGGGAGGAAGAGGGATGCCGGCCATCTATCTGTCAGCACATCTTTCTCTCTCTCACTTTCTCTCTCTCTCTCTCTCCCTCTCTCTCTCTCTCTCTAGTCATTTCCTCTGGGCCATGCATCTGAAAGTACAATTACAGGTCCTCCTCACTGCGGAGATCCACCACCGGTTTTGCAGGGAGAAAAACAAATCCAACGACATAAGAAAAAACTCCGCATCTCTTATTACCGATGACTGTCATTTTTTTTTTGTGTGTGTGTGAATTCAGGGTTGCCATGCATTCATTTTTAAACCTGTCACCAACCATGTCAGTGACTCATCCTAGGTCAAACCAGTGAAAGATCATATGGCGTTCAGTTCAGCCACCTCCACATAACCTTGTAGAGTAACTGCACAGTTTCTGCACGCATAGCTAAAGAGAACTAGCAACTCGATCGCGTATTAAAAACGAGCGCTCCAGCTGAGGAAAGCATAAGCGTCAAAGTGGACAGAGATCAGGTTCTCTGACTAGATGACACAGCCCGGAGTGCAGACATTTGTCATGCTTTTATTACAAACATGTCACTTGGCTAAAATAGAAAGATTAAAGTTTAATCGAAATACTGCATGCCTGCTCTGTCAGCTAGCTAGACGAAGCGTGCTAAGTTTTATATAACGGTTGATGGCTTTACCATCGGCGGTCAGCCCACAGCTGGCTTTGTGCTCGGTGGGTAGAAATCTGAGACATGGGTGTGTGTCGCTTCACATTTGGGCTTTATTTAGGCCACTTTGGGTATCAGTCTGCTTATGATACAAGGAAAATAGCTGAAATTTTCATCAAATCTAGTCAGAAGCTGTGAAGAATGAAAAAAGCACTGCGGTCGACGTGAAGTAATGACTCAAACTCGGTGAACTAAGAAAACTCATGCGCGTTTTAGAACAGATGGTCATGTATATGAAACATGTATATTAAACAGCCTTAAGCCCTGGCACAGCTGTCTTTATAATGATGCCCACCACTGTTCTTTAACTGAACATAAATTGTAAGCAGTAAAACTATTTATACACTTCGCAGCCACTTAAATCCTGAAACAAGTGAAAACTTTAACACATCAGTCCAGTTTGGGTGACTTGGTGTATCCGCTCCGGTCTCAGGGTTCGACAGGTCGTGCATACTAGAGATGCTTTAGTGCTGTTGGGAAGAGGGATTATTTAATCACGGTGTCCTTCCTCGAAACTGTCTGTCTCTCGCCAAGCAAATTCCACAAGCATTTACTGCTCCCACTCACACAACAATTTTTGTTGTGGATTGTTAGGCTGCAATAGTCACTTTACTCACTTTACAATGCTATTTGCACAATACTGTTGTAATTTGCACATTTCGTGTCTACCTCATCTTACAATATGGTTGGCGCTATTGCGTTGTGTTCCGTTCTTTATTGTCTTTTTGCACTGTCTTTGTAATGTTTGTATTGTTTATTGCACTGTCTGTCTCTGCACTGTTCTGCACCAGGTTGCACACATGCACTTTATGTCTATCCTGTTTAGTTGCTCTTTATTGTTTTGTGGAATTCTATGTTTTGTGTAACACCAGGGGGTCCTGAAGAAACGTTATTTCATCTCACTGTGTACTGCATTCTGCTATATAGGGTTGAAATGACAATAAAGCTCCTTGAGGCTTGAACTTGAACTTGAACAATAGTCAGGTCATTACACAACAATAACACAACTCTTATTTCTAAACCAATATAAATAGAGCCGTTAAAGTATCTTTGTTAAAAAAAGGTTTTTATTCAGGTAAACAAATAACGAACAAAAAAAATCTAACAAATTTAACCACATAAAAAGCAGAATAATTGCATAAATTAAACAAACATCAATTTTAAATCATCTAAAAAATAAAAGTTAATAATGCCGGTTGAGCAGAAAAGTGCATTACGTACTGATATTTTAAATAATTTATATAAATAAGAGCAAATTAGTTATCATTGGCTTATCAAATCAATAATACATGCAATTTTCAAAACAGCCACAAGATGGTATCAGTGGATCCGTTATTAAAAAGCCGATATCTGATAATAACAAAGCTTAAATATTGTGGAAAGGTTTCAGTAAAAATGATTATCATTTGCCTTCAGCATTGTCAATCCCTAAATACAAGTTTTGTCCCACCAATGGAGTCCAGAAAAGTAATGAATGTCAATTGTCTTATAAATATCTTGTTTGAATTGAATGGACACCTTTAGCAGGAATAATCTGCCTTATTATATCCCATCCTATCTACCACAGTGGATCCATTGCCTGGCCAGAAACATCTGGATGGGAAAGCAGTTCACATGGCATTAATCACACACATACTGCTATACAGCCAGGGGTGATTTGAGGTTGCCGTGATTTTAGGAGCTGCAAGAAAACAAAGGTCCTAAAGGATCCGGAGTTTGGAGCCCGGAAGATCACAGCACTCACCATTACATCAGATCTACAATATTTCTTGATGTAATCAAAGGCAGCTTGGACTTTACAACAGCTCCAGTAAGCACATGGTCCGAATTTAATCATGCTACATGTATTCATCTTATATGTAATACAAAAAATTATGTATCCAGAACATTTCCTCCGTCTCCAGATGTGTTTGATTAACTCTGTTACATGAGATCAACTCGAAAGATCTCAGACTCCCCAGAACAGGAGACGTCCAACATTTACAGCTGACAAACTCTACATCCTGTTCTCTTTATGTAGCACCGATGTTATAAAATGGGGACGAATCAAAAACAAGCACTGAGTTTTGTTAGGGTTTTTTTTTATCTGTTTTGGCTGCATAAATCAAATAGGACAAGAAAAAAATTCGACTGACGCCATCGCTAACTCTCGTTCAGAGCACGACCAAGTCAGAAAATCACATGAGCGTGTGTGTTTCAGGGAAGTGGTGGCTTAGTGGTTAAGGAGTTGGACTGCTACCAGAAAGACTGCGGGTTCAATTCCCAGCGCCACCACTGTTGGCCCATGAGCAAGGCCCTTAACCCCCAATTGCACAGTTGTATAAAATAGATAAACACAAATATACACATGATACCATCTGCTGTTCATCCTATTCATTTGAACACAGACACATTTACACACACACATACAATCAGTTTCAGACGAGCTACTTGCAAAGCTACGTTAAATGAAGCTTCAATACACTGAAGCTGGTCGTCCCTTGGAAATGTAGCAGGCTAACATACAGCAACATCGCTAACGCTACTTCATTTCAGTTGCATTTTTATATCGAACCAAAATTCAGGCTCCAGCGCGATCATAGATTTCGTCCCTATAATGTTGAAATCTTTCAAATTCTCTGTGATTTCGGTCATACAGACGAGAGTTATTAGTGGCAGAGACTCGGCTCAGGGTGCTCTGTGTGTGTGTGGTGTGTTTAAAGCGTGAAACAAAAAGCGGAAACTGAACCCCAAACTTAAAATGTGTGTAAAAATATATATTTAAATGTAGCTTGTGTGGACGCTACTGCGCTACTTGATCAACAAAAGAGCTTTACTACTGAAAAGCTGCAATGCTACCACCACCGCGCTACTAAGAAATGTACAGGGTGCCACAAAAATGTACTTTAGGTACTTCAGCAGTCTTAACAATAATTGAATTGACGGGAAGAAGCGCGTTTTACAATACATTTTTGGTCAGTTGAGATTTTCCAGAATGCACAAAAAACTCCTCTTCTGTGATGCCTCGTTTAGCAAGTATAACAGTTCACCGGGATTTTGCACAAAACCTCCCTTAGGCAAAGTGTGCATGCCTATGAACATGCAGAGACATTAAATAGCCTTTTTTCCCCATCCAGCAGGCTACCATGCACACGCTGCAGCATATCTTCATCCATTGCCTATTTCATTTGTTTTCGAAATGACGATGCTGCACTGATTTCCTACCGAAAAGGGAAAAAAAGCTAAGTGAGTTTGGCTGCTATCCTAACCAGGGTCAGATAAAGGTTATCATCCTCTGCTGGTCATAGGGAAAGATCAGAACAACTCCCTGCTGTAGCTTGGAGTAAATCCCACTGGGCAGCCATATGCTAAACCTGCAGAGTTCCTTCATGGTCCGGGAGGACCACAAGGTCTTCCGCATCTTCTGCAGCAACCATTCAGACCTATTAGCAAAAAGGCAATGCTGAAGGAATGCAGGTTTCTGGAGGAAACGCTTTTGAACGTTGGTGACATTAACTAGAAGAATCAGGACAGTCTTAGAAGTGACAACATGTGCAGGAATACCTCATTAGAGCGCGTCTCACAGACAAGGTGTCACCTTTGAAACGTCTTTTGATGCTGTTTCCTGCTTGATTTGTTTTAGCAAGTAGGGGAAAAAAAGGAAAAAGAGGCATTCCTGAAGAGTCTGATTGAAAGTGAAATGAGCACTTGAAGCACTTTGCAGTCTAAACAACAGGCATGAAACCTGCCTGGCTGTGGAACACAGTAAAAACCTCGTGGGCTGTTTGACTTCGTTAAAGCCGAGAACAGACGAAAAAAAAATGATTTACTACTCATTCCCGGCATTCCCGTTTAAATGCTCAATCATCCCGTAGCCGAGGCAGTAAATCGAACCAAGTAAAAAGTGTTTCCTTTTTCTTTTGAATAGCTTCTTAGCTTGTTTGTATAAATATAAACCGACTCCATAAAGGGCTTCGCAGCCTGACGAGATACTTTTAAGCCCGATACTTGAGCAGAAGCGGTCTCATTTTTTTGGCATTTGGTGCCAACTTGATGATCAAAAGCAGTGCGATTCTGGAAAGGAATGAAAACGAGAAAGAATTTTTTAATAAAAAGCTCAAGATGATCAAATGAGCTGGTGTTTTTTTTAGAAAAGCAAAGGGTTTGTTTCTGATCGGTGGTTCTGACACTGTAAATCAGATCTGTGAATCTGACAATAGTTTTTTTTTTTTCTCTGAGGAAAACAGAAACGATCAGCATCCTTAGAATATGGCAGCTCAAAACACATTTATATTTATTAGATGCCCAAAATTTTATTTGTTCCGAATGTTCCGGATATTATTTATTTTTACAAAACCCTTTTAACTCCTCTTCTACCATTTTTTGTGACTATGTTAGAAACTTTCCACCGTGTTGAGTCAGCAGTGTTAGCTACCTGGGTATGCTGTCACGCAGCAGCATCATCCCATGCCACCTGCATCTCCAGCAGAGCCCGGCACCCCCGCTAACAACCACCGCTGTCCTTGATGTCTTACCGGTTTCATGGCAGCGACAAATGCCTCTATCCTCGACGCAGGCACACAGCCAAGCTCCAACACTCACCCACCCGCCCACCCACCCCCTTCTTTCGACTCAGCCTGGAACCTCATCAACAACTCTGTTTAAGAGAACACCAAAACAGTGCTCTGGCATCGTGCACCTTACTCACAGGATGAGATGGATGACAGGAGGGATTCGCTGTGACAGAGGCAACAAAGCAGTCCAGAGGACGGGACAGGCAATCAATCAGGTGCATTGAGGTTGGGAGTGAAGGCCTCCTTGTTAGGTTGTGCTGCTGCTTTCCTTAATTTAGTTGACACGACTATATGGGATAAATATGTACAGAACGAGGCTATACGAGGACAGCGTAGGGGACGTTTAAACATCCTTGTGAGAAAGGAGAGAGAGAGAGAGAGAGAGAGAGAGAGAAAGAGAGATAGGAAAAGAGGAAAGGGGCTATTAATAATGCGCTTGAGAAAGGGACCTATTTCTCAATCAAATGAAGACGTCTGAACTGGAACATTTTGAGAAGGTTGGGTTCCGTATGCGAGGTTGGGGATGCAGGACTAAATTGTAGATGCTATCACATCTGATTTGTTTGATATGTGTAATGTATAAAGTTCTAGCGCATCTAGCGAACTCTGGAATAGGCAGTTGGGAGTCGGAACCCTACAGTCCAGCAAACTGTCAGGCGGATGAATCCAGCAGATGTGTTTTCCCTAATCAAGAAAAAAAACACACAACAGCAAGATGCAAGATTTTAATTTGTCACGTACATTTATATCCATATAGACAGTTCTACTAGCCTGTGCAAACAAAAGAAAAAAAACTTTAAAGTCGAAGAACTAAGAATAATATATGAAAATATTAAGAAATATTGAGAGGTAATAAAAATGTGATGTTCCATTAAGTAACAGTTGTACTTAATATTCATTCATTCACCTTTCATACCTGCTTATTCCCTAATTTAGGGTCACGGGGATCTGCTGGAGTCTATCCCAGCCGTCTCTGAAAGGGAGAAAGACAGGAGGGGAACATCCTGGACAGGTCGCCAGTCCATCACATGGCCACACACACACTTACACACACTTCTATGATCAATTTAGAATCACTAATTAATCTAACATACATGTTTTTGGACTGTGGGAGGAAACCAGAGAACCCAGAGTGAACCCACGCAAGGGCGGGGAAAACATGCAAACTCCACACAGAAAGACCCCTGCCTGGGAATTGAACCCGGGACCTTCTTGCTGTGAGGCAACAGTGCTACCCACTAAATCACCGCGCTGACGCTGTACTCAACATGCTAAACCTTTAACCGCTGCCGATATTTAAGCCTTCCAATTCCGATTCTGATACAAATACTGATAAACAATGAGTTTATATTTTTATATTATAGGAAGACTTATATTATATTTCCATTTGGGTGGGAACCTGCCCAATCTGGCAACACTGTCTGCAGCCACTTACACTTGGAAGCGGATCAATCTGATCAGTCTGATTTATCGGATCTAGTTATCGGATTTTATTTCTTTATCGGAGCAATAAAAATGACATATCGCCCAATAATAATTTGTCTGTCCAATAAATATCGTTCATCCTTAGCACAGATATATTGTGATAAGAATGATAGTGATTCTCCAAGTAATTTAAAATTTAATTCTAATTGTTTGGAATTAAATATGATTGTAAAATTGACTTGGCCCAATCTGGCAACCATGTTATTCGTTATTGTGTCTGCTGCTCATTTATTGAAAAAAAGTAAGAAAAGGGGCAGAATTTGGCAAAATGGTTCCAGTCCTTATGGGCCTTTTTTAACACGTGTTGCAGTTCCCATTTTGACCACTAGGTGTGAGAAGTTGTCTACTGAAACAACGTGAAGTATTAGTTTCTTGCATGTTAATTAAAATACTTGTAGCTGTAAATGATAAAAAGATAATAAAATATATTATATATAAAAAAACATGAACCCGTTTCTAGAAAAATCCCCATATTTTTGTCAGTAAAGTCAGTTTATCTCTGTAATAAGACGTGTGTTTCCATCCTCAGCACCACGTGCTTTTCTGATTAGGGTACATCATGCCTAGTGAGACGCCTGAAGCATTAACTCTGTCTCATTTGGACCAGGCTCACTCGAGCCAGGCCAGATGGTGCCGTATCTCGAGCTCTCACCATCTCTTTAGCCAGTCGGTTCATATTTAGAATATCGGGTCGTTAAACCATGTCATTCTGAACGACTAGAAGCAAAATTAGGAGCAGAGAACAACATCTTAGCAAACTGTTTCTTAACAGCACACCTGCTGGGCATCGAGCTGTCTATTGGTATAGGAAGACTGTCCTGACTTTGCAATAACACCTGCCGTGTCCTTATCCACAGACCACACACACACAAACGCACACACACGCACACACAGCTGATGACTTGAACGTAATAAGCAATGCATTAAATGACATGATCATTAATTCCACAGCGTGCAATCGATCAAACCTGAACGAAATAATCATATGGTTGTTATGCAACCTTAAGTTGTGAAGTAAACCGGTTTACTGTATAGACAAAAGTATTGGGACACCTGACTATCACTCTTCTTCCCATAATAACCTTGAAAAGAAAAGACACAAGTAAATAAAATGATTATTATTATTATTATTATTATTACCAATGATTCTAATTGGTTAAAGGATGTTTATTACAGCACATATTATAGACACTTGGGTGAAATCCATCACCTGGCATATTTGTAGAAGGTGGAGGAAACCAAACGACACCAAAAAAAAAGACATTTGGACACGAAAAGACATTTTACATTTCTGGCATTTGGCAGACGTTTTTTTTACTTGAAGATATTTTATATCTCGTTTATTTAACTGAGCATCCAGGGGGTTAAGGGCCTCGCTTAGGGGCCCAGCAGTGGTCACTTGGTGATGCTTGGGAAGACGACTGTGATAAAGCAGCTCATGGTCAAAGGCATAGCTGGGGGTTTTCAACGCCCGGGGACAAAGTCAGTTTTCGCGCCTCCTCCTGGCCCACTCGTGACAAGGTGGGAGCCATAAGGGGTCCGACATGCATGAAAAACATGAAAACCTGCATTTCTTAACATATTTTTAGGGTATAAAGGGGATGAAAAAGTAAAATAATTAAAGCAACAATGATACTTACGCTGCTATTTATTGTAAATAAGCCACTTATGCACTTCTGGTTAGATGCTAACTGCAATTCGTTGTACATCACATACACCTTGCATGATAAAGTTAAATCTAATCTAATCTAAACTTATCTAATCTAATCTAATCTAATCTAATCTAATCTAATCTAATCTAATCTAATCTAATCTAATCTAATCTAATCTAATCTAATCTAATCTAATCTAATCTAATCTAAACTTATCTAATCTAATCTAATACTTTGAAGATATAACTGGGGAAAACATTTCATTCCAAAATTGTGATCATTTGGAATTATGTAACATCACCTCGCTGTATAATAGCTGATCCTGTGCTCTGACCCCCAACTTACTAAGATGAGACATGAATTTCAGTGTGCTGTAAAAAAGGATATGTGACAAAATAAAGACATTAACGTTAACATGCTGCGTAGGACAGATGTCCTCCCTTGCCGCCCCCCCATAGCTACATAACTGCTCATGGTCAGGGTTAAACCTGTAGGGTGGCTATGCTACCTGCTTTAGACTCTCTACTGAGTGTAATTGCATCTGTGTGTGTGTGTGTTTTATTACTATCTTGGACAAAACTTGCTGTAGGGGTTCAGGCAACCTGTTTCCAAATAAATAAATGACTATATGACTAACTTTAATAAAGAGCCTGACATTTTTGGAGCTCACAGGACAGAACAGAACAGGACAGGACAGGACAGGACAGGACAGGACAGGACAGGCATAAACACACATTGGATGGAGTCAGTCCTTTGGCAGAAGGCCAGTCTGTGTGTTAACTGGCAGAACATCCGCCAGTGCCAAAGCTCTGTGAAATTTTATAGCTGGCTCTGCAAACGGCTTGATTTTTTCTCCTTAAACCTTTAATAGTCCTCAGGGCTTCTGTGTGAGCCAGCAAGCAGAATCGTCAAACTATTGACTAACTCACTGTGCCATCTTTCAATGAGACTTTCTTCTGTTGCTCAGCAACTCTGTACCTGTGTGACCTCAGAGGAAGTTTAATAAAGATGTGGCTTTGCAGCGAGGAAAAGTGAAGGGTTCCCCCACAGTCTATTTCTAGAAAGCATCTGAGGAGGTGGACACAGCAGGGCCACCAGTGTATTGTTTAAGATGATAGAGAGATACAACAATTTATATTCATTTGCAGCATTTATCCAGAGCGACTTACAATCTTCCGTGTTATACAACGTAGCAATTTGGGGGTTAAGGGCCTTGCTTGGGGGCCCAGTGGTGGTGGCGGCGGCGGCAGCTTGGTGGGACTATGAATCGAACCCGGGTCCTCAAGTTGGTAGTCCAACAACTTAACCATTGTGCTACCACTTCCCCATGGATAACATACTGCATGATTGAGTTTAAAACAATTTAATATCATTAGCGGGAAGGGTTCAGGTTTGAATCCCAGGCAGGGGCCTTTTTTGGTGTGGGGTTTGCATGTTCTCCCTGTGCTTGTGTGGGTTTCCTCAGGGTGAACATTTTTATTATTCATTTGAACCGTTCGTCATACGTCGACACTCGTCTCTGAATTCGACTCTGAATCTTTTTAATGAAGCACAAATACAATTTATAAATCAAGTAGAAATATATATATATATATATATATATATATATATATATATATATATATATATATATATTATACAGTGTAAATAATCATTTTGTGAGGTAGTGATTTAAGAATCATTTAAGAATTAAGAATGTTTCGTTCAAATAGAAGGAAAAATAGACGATGAGCTTTAAGAGTCGGCTCGTATCGGTACACTGAGTCAATTGTCCTGATTTGATTCCCGTTACTAATATAAACGCTATGATTTAATTACCTAATAACGCGGTCGCGATAATATCGGTAATTGTAAGTAATTATTTTGTCCAACGTATGAGGATCATTTATTACATTTATTTTGGAAATATTTCACATTGTAGAAACTTTATTAACAATTATATGTTATTCGAATCCGGTGAAAATTCCCTTAAGTGCAAAACCTTCTTTCTAGAGGATTAAATAAACGTATAAAATAGACAGTGTAGCAATGTCGCCACCTGCTGGGCAACACCAATATCAGCAGAAAGGAAGA
Source organism: Bagarius yarrelli (assembly GCA_005784505.1). Classification (NCBI taxonomy): domain Eukaryota; kingdom Metazoa; phylum Chordata; class Actinopteri; order Siluriformes; family Sisoridae; genus Bagarius; species Bagarius yarrelli. The sequence goes on from VCAZ01000025.1 coordinate 6,201,315, forward strand.
TTCGCTCATGTTAATAATTTGTGGAACACTAGAGGGCACTAATGCTTCCATATAATTTTTGTAAAAGCACAACAAACACGTGGATCTTCTCCTTTCGGCTGTTCTCTTTTAGGGGTCGCTACAGCGAATCATCTGTCTCCCCCAAACCCTATTCTCTACATCCTCTTCACTCACACACACTAACTTCATGTCCTCGTTTATCGCATCCATATACCTCCTCTTTGGTCTTCCTCTTTACCTTCTGCCTGGTAGCTTCATTTCTAACATCCTCCTACCGATATATTCACCATCCCTCCTCTGTACATGTCCAAACTCAATCTGTCCTCCCTGACTTTCTCCTCTAAACATCTAACATAAGCCGTCCCTCCTGGTGAACTTGTTCCTAATCCTGTCCAACCTCATCACTCCCAAAGAAAACCTCAACATCTTCATCTCTGCTACTTCCAGCTCTGCCACCTGTCTCTGTCTCAGCACCAGTGTCTCTAAACCATACATCATAACTGGTCTCACCACTGTCTCTAAACCGTACATCATAGCTGTCTCACCACTGTCTCTAAACCCATACATCATAGCTGTCCCTCCACCACTGTCTCTAAACCATACATCATAGCTGGGTCTCACCACTGTCTCTAAAATCGTACATCATAGCTGTCTCACCACTGTCTCTAACCATACATCATAGCTGGTCTCACCACTGTCTCTAACCATACATCATAGCTGTCTCACCACTGTCTCTAAACCAGACATCATAGCTGTCTCACCACTGTCTCTAAACTGTACCATACATCATAGCTGTCTCACCACCACTGTCTCTAAACCATACATCATAGCTGGTCTCACCACTGTCTCTAAATCGTACATCATAGCTGTCTCTCATCACTGTCTCTAAAGCTGTCTCATACATCACATCAGCTGATCTCAACACCGCTGTCTCTAAACCATACATCATAGCTGGTCCCACCACTGATGACATTTTCATTTCATCCTCAGATCGGTCATATTTTCCTACAAAAAGAAACAAAAAACAGGAAAGCAAACGCTTAGTTTTAAAAACATGTAGGATTTATTTGACCATGAGTAGGAAAAAATACACAGAGGTGTAGAGGAAACAAGCGGACCCTGTTATAAACACACTACTACTCAGAAGAGAAGAACCGAGAGAGACCAGGAAGAAGAAAAAAAACAACAACAAAAAGAAAACCCCAAAACGACTTGTTTACCATTAGGCTTATTTTTAAAAACACTTCTTAATATTAGAATAAAAAAAACAGCTGCCATGTTATATCTATATTTCTTCATATATATATTTATTTATATATATTTAACATTCGTTTTTTTAAAACATTGTGCAAGTGTTTTGCTGGTATTCCATAAATGGTAAACAAGAGTTGGTCCAGTGCATCATATAGTGACATTTCCTAAACACTTATTGACGTCCAGCTCAATCACAATCCTGAACACCGCGTGACTAAATCCTACTGACGAGAGCAAGTTAGAAAGTAAAGTGTGTGTGTGTGTGTGTGTGTGTGTGTGCGCGTGTGTGTGTGGAGGACAGGACAGGGCAGGACGGGGTAACTTTTCTGATGAGGTGAATTAAAATTAAAAAACTAAATGCATAGGAAAAAAAGGGAGGGGGGGGAAAAGGGGGTTGTTGAGGGGGGTGTAATTATTGCCAGGATTTGGGCAAAGGGGATTTGATCACATGATGCACAGACAGATCGTTGCTTTTACATGTAGAAAATAGGATCTAATAGCGATGATGGTAGATAATAATATAATTAAACATGCACATTTTTTTTTATAAGCCAAAGGAAAATAGAGAACAAAGCACAAACAGGAACAACCAAGTGTGTGTGTGTGTGTGTGTGTGTGTGTGTGTGCGCACGAGTACGTATGTCATTTTAGGAGGCAAAACATGTACTGAACCGCCTCCCACCTTCTAATCATCACCTTTCCATTAATGAGAAATATTAAGAGATGAAGGAGAAGCGGGAAAAGATGACAGGAAATAAAGGCAGCGCTGCATCTATACTTTTCCTCCAAAAACACTTTTCTGTCCAAAAATCCAGCCGAAACTCCACATAAAGCTTTAAGATCACGACGTTTGGTGACAAATGACAGCTCTTTATTTCTCTGTGACTTTTCTCTAGAGATCACCGAAGTGATTTTTTTTTCCTTAAAAGTATCTTGACGTGAACGTTAGCAACCGTACAAATCTAGAATTCAGTGTGCCAACATCTTTACAAAAAAATTTGGTTTTCGAGTATTACAAAAAAAAAAAAAAATTAAAGAACGTCAAAACAATTAATATAATCATACATACAACAACGCAATTTATGTCAAAAGAAGGAAAAGATGATACATAATTTATTCACACTTTACAAAAAAAAAAAAAAAAAAAAAAAAAAAAAAAAAAATACAGGAAAAATCTTTTTAGCTACAAACACCATCAGCAAATTTTCCATAGAACAACCCAGACAAGTTGCTTTTGATTAAAAGACGACCCAGAGGAGGAGGAGGAGTGGAAAGATGACGGAGAGAAGAAATTAAAAACGGACACCGGCAGTGAGACAGGCTCGACCGTTCGTCCTGTAATGCCTCATTCACTGCACGGTAAAAGTCATTAAAATCGACTTCTGCCTTGGAGGGGGCAAAAGTGTCTGTTCGTGTAAAAAAAAAAGAGGAGGGGGAAATGGGTAGCTGCACTAGTGATACACAATAAGTGCTTGTCAATCCATTTAGTTATTAAAACATGACAAAAAAAAAAAAATACCCCAAAAACCCCCAGAAAGTAAGATTGGCTTTATGAGCACGAGTGAAATTAATTGATAGGTTGACTAAAAACCAACGGGACGGGATCACACTATGTACACGCACACAGCGGAGAACAGACGCAGACGGAAATGATGTCGATGCCGTTTTTCTTTTTACAGTAGTCGCTGAATAAGAAGCTGTTTTAACACTTGGCTTTGAAGCGAAATGCATCAGATGGCACAACACGAGAGGGACAGAAAGAACGCTGTGGCGTAGCAGAAATAAGGGGAAGATCAAACCCCCTTTAAACACCAAGGGGGAACTGAAATTAGGGAGAATAATCAAATCGCCTGAGTTGAGCAGGAGGAAGTGGCAGTGAATTGTAAATGGCGGAGACATTAAACAAGAAGTGTGAGGGGGAGGGGGGGGGATATGATAGTAAAATAGCAAACAAAGAGCCAATCAGTGAAGGACGACAGCTGTATTAGAGGAAATGCTCGAGGCGGTCCAGGTGTCCAGGAGAGAAGTGGCAGTGCGCTTGCAGGAAAGGAGCAGTGAGGCACAAAGTTGCATTGAAGTTGAACAACGAAAACATCATGAGAGGACAGGGAGAAAAAAAAAAAAAAAAAAAAAAAAAAGGACAAGTGCAAATTTATACAGCAAAAAAAACAACAAAAAAAAATTTGTTTTGCTAAATACATCAAAAATGGCAAGTTTCATTTACAACACAATCAAATCTGCTGTATGTACAAAAAAAAAAAAAAAATCAGGTTCAAGACAATCAAGTGGAATTGAAAGGTTTAGTCAAAGTTGGTAAACTAAACCTTAGTAATAGCTTCCCTTCTGTCTGGGATTCTGCTGTGCACATCAAGGCCTCGAGCTTGGAAATTCCACATCACTTTAAACAGGATAAAAACACGGGGCGTTGTGAACTCCGCCCACCTTTAAAAAAACAAAAAAAAAACGAATGCACCGAGATGGACGCGGTCTGGTGACCTGTGGAGTCTCTGACGCTGGTGAATTAAATTCACGGCTCACCTGCTGCACCGGAAGATGCCTCAGCACCAAGGTGAGCGCAGACACGAGTGTGGGACCTACTCTCATTTTCTGCACACAATTAAAAAGCCCCTTTAGCTTAAAAAAAAAAAAAAAAAAGGGGGCATTTAAGGTAGAATGGACTTAATAATCGTCGCTCTAAAGCTGGTGTGATCAACGATTCGATTCCTATTTTATTTAGCTGCTCACACTGGACTGGCCTCTGGAAAAAAAAACTGCATGGACCAAAATAGAAAATCTGATGAACTTGCTTGGTCTGGACTCCCTGCTTACGTCTGGAAAAGGTATTGCCATATTTTTTTTTTTTTAAATAAGCGTCGACAATCGTTTTCAGGTAAAATATACAAGATTTACACAGAATTGTGTGTGTTTGGGATACAGTGTAAAAAAAAAAAAAAAAAAGTTGTGCCCAGAAAAAAAGAACCAAATAACAAATAGAAAGAAACGGTGGTACAGATAAGACTGAAACATCAGCGCCAGTTAAAATCCATCGGTAATAAAAGTTTCGTCATACCCCAACTCCTCCTTACTGGACTGAGAATTATACACAACAGGCTTTGCCTCCTTTCCCTGCAGAGGGTCAGATGTGAAGCGCGGCCAGGAGCTGCCTCGGAGCACTACCTGCAGCCAGGCACGTGGAGACCGTTGACCAACGAAGAGAAGGGCAGGAGCAGCTCGAGTTGTGCAAACAGAGAGAAATGATCGGAGGGGATGTGGGGGTGTGGACAGCCAGTGATATTGTTGTCGTGGAGCCAATGGGGGTCCAGTGGGCCGAGGACGCCCAGCACGTTCAGCAGAGGCTGAGAGTAGAAGACGTAATCAATCACACCCTGCAGAGAACAGAGGAACGACAAGGTTAGACATGTGATGGAAGAACTTAACTAAAAATCAGATTGACAAAAATCAATGTTTTCTTGCAAATATTCTGTTATTTAACCCAAATGTTAGGCCGGGACATGTAAATAAGTGGGCGTGGCTAAATGACATGCAGCGTGCTTTCCAGTCAGGCTAACAAACTATATCCCCTGGCATTCTCATACTGCATTTTATAATATAGTTGGATAATTATGTTGTGTGTTATTGTTGGGCATCGGGGAGGCACCCTCAAATGCACATTGGCTTTTTTTTTTTTACTTTCACTTTCAACCCATGATCGCATTAACGGTATACAGAACCGCAGTGCTAATTTAACACCATTTGTTAGCAACAAATCTGTTGTGCACCAATCCCCCAGACGTCTTCCTGTCAGCCATTAGCATCCACACGGGACAAGTGAAATCCTGCACAGCGAGACTAAACGCGTGAGAGATAAACGCACGCACAGTGGAGACAGAACGCTTCATTCTTTCAGACTAATCAAAAGTCGTCATTTGACCGCCAGCTACTACACGTTCTGTTCATCACCCCTTCAACACAACACGCTGTAGGGTCTCCACCCGCTAAACAAAAATTTCAGCAACACAAACAAACTGGTTTTTAGTTACAGAACTACAGAACTTTCCCAATATGTTAAAATTAATTAAATCTCTAAGAGGGGAAATTATGTGGATTCACAATTAATGGTCTAAAGGGTGTCCCATAATTTTACCAGATCTCACCCCACTTGATTCTTATCATTGGGAGAACCAGGAAAAGATACAAAACAAGGAACCACAATTAAAAAAAAACATAGCGGCTCCATGTACTACATTTAAGCAAGTACGTCATTGGTTACGGGTTATTTATAAATGAGATCCGGACGTACTCCATCTGCCAGCTTGATGTTGACAAGTGACACACGACGTCACAGCAGCGCAAATTAAAAGTTATATAATATTTAACTTGAATGATGATAAACGATTGAAATTTAACTACAAGCAACAATGTTTTTTTTTTAAAGCACAGGTAAATTCCCGAATCGAATCCGTGTTTTCCCCGCCAGTGATGCATACGACTAGCCGTCTCTCTCCCGTGTCCATCCTATGCGTATTTTAAAATCCGGGTGCGAATCGTACATTATCCAAAAACTTTTTACGCACTGCAATTCGCATTCTAAGGATTTGGACAAACTCCTCCTCTTGCATACAAGCCTACAAGTTCCATTTAGGACAGAGACATACTGGATGTCCTCTACAACCATTACATACAGAAAAACAAAAGACAAAAAGAGTTTCTAATAAGAGACCTTGAAGTCGAAGGTGTAGTTGGTATAAGGCATCAGGCCGTTCTCGTAGGCACTCTTTAACTTAAAGCCATGCGTGATCCTGCTGCTGGATGTGCCGTTCTTGCCATTACAGTTAAAGTTGGTCAGGCAGTCGATATAGCGCAGATCCTTAAAGTCCTTGTGTGTGCTGTCCACACCTCCTGTGCTCAGGTACTCCACCACACCTGGACAGATGTTCATTTTAAATAAAACAGCATATACACCAACGGGCTAATGCTAAAGATATATATACACAGCATACCCGAGTCAGGCAGCGAGTTGAGGTCAGCACACAGGACGAGAGGGATGGCATTGGTTTCCCCAGACACTGAGGAGAGCTTGAGGCTACGTGTGGCCTTGTCCACTATGTTCTTCACTTCTGACAGGAACATCATGGTCTGGACGAGCTTCACGTCAGAGTATTCCGGGTCCCAGTGCATGTGAGCGTTGGCTATCAACAGCAGCTGCTTCTCCATACTAGGCAAGTGCTTCCCTGCTACAAAACACCAAACCGGGTATCAGTACAGTATCAGGCGACAGGTCTAGACAGGTAAAGCGTGTCGTGCTGACTAATGGCTAATTAGGACACATTTACATTGCATGTGTCAGGTGACCGAATTAAGATTTAATGTGGCACAGATGACATATGACCCACAATTGTGTAAACGGGAAAAATAAGCTTATGGATTCTGACATTTCTGATTCTGATACGGGGCAGGTGTAAAAGAAAATGTCAGCAGGCCACCAAAAACTAACACATAATTGGTCATGCAGTGTAAATGCACCCCTAGTAATCTGCGTCGTTTGTGTTGGATACACACCAGATTGCTCGATCATCTCTTTGTGTAGCTCCAGGAGCACGGCGACGCCAATGTTGTCCTTGGTCATCACCCTGTTCAACATGACCTCCGAGCCCTCCGAGTTAGCCATGGCCAGCTGGTTAAATTCCACTGTGTGCTTCTGCACAATACTGAACCTGTTTGCAAGACACACACGAAAGGTCAGTGCAGGGGACACTTTATGTACTTAACAGCCTCGCGTGATGGCTACTAATTTTCAAATAGACATCCGAGCGCTCACTTGTCAGTTTTGTAAAACACGGCACAACCGTCCACGTGTTTGCGGTCAGACTCCGACATGGTCCTGGCACGAGACTTGGGGCTGAAGAAACCCTCGTATCCGTGCTCTTTAAGCTCCACCAGGAAAAAGTTGTAGTACTGCTCCGTCTCTACTTCCTGACACAAAACCATAACAATCTAAGTAACTACACTCACTGCGATTTTTTTTTTTTTTAGATGCTTTAAAAATTTAACAATAAAATTTAAATCAATTTCCAAAAACTTCATGTCATGAACCGTTAGTAATAAATAAATGTCTGCACACGCGTTTCAAACCTGTAGACTGATGATATCGGCACTGCAACTGAGGATCTCCTGCATGATGGACTTTTTCCTGTACTCCCAGTTGAGAGCCCAGGAGGGGCAGTAACCGTAGAGCTGGCGGGTGGCGTACTTATCGCACAGTACGTTGTAGCACATCACAGAGAACAACGCTGCGACGGGAAAACAATCATGGCGTCAAGGCGAGTGGTCAGATTACCTCTTTTCTCCGAAAGGGACGTTAAACTTACTACAGATTACAGGATTTAGCGGAACAGCGAAGAAACCGAACAAGAATGATTTTGACAGTACAATGGTTTCGGAAAACACGCGCTTGAATAGGAAACCTAAATGATCGTGTTCTAAAGTCAATGAGATAAAAAGTTTTTCTATAATGACGGCAAGCTGTTTAATACCTCATCATGATTTATTTGAGACACTAAATTTAGCTGCAACAGCTGGAAATAATAAGATGCAGGTAAAGCGTCTATTGTTTTAGCCTGAGAACTACTCTGCGTATTGATCAGTGATTAATGAGCCAAGAAACACTATACAAAGATAGTCTCGGTTTATTGTTGCCTGTAACAGATGATGCGTGAGGGACGTGGGTGGAAAAAACCCCCGATATATTTAGCAGCATTATTCCCGAAGAACAGTCAGGCTAACGGCCAGTGTGGTGGTAATTAGCAATTATTTCTATATTTATATTTTAACAGTCAGTCCTGTAGCGTAAACCAGATACGGTTTGAATTTCTTCAGGTCAAAGGTTTTATCAATACCTCTAATCAATAACCAAAAGCAAACATTTCAGCAGCAACAATCCTTCATTGCACAATATTCGATTATTGTTGTGTGTCTATTTCCAACTACACACAAAACAATTATTGTAACGAATTGCACTTCGGACCAAACATCTCCCGTGTTATTATTTGTTGATGAACGATTGCATTTAAAAGCCTGGGTACAAAACTTTATGCCGGATCAGAGTAGCCTTTTCCACGTAAAAGTTCCAAAGGTCCCGTATTATATAACGCGTGTGTTTGAAGAAACAGCAACGTTCACTACAACTACATCAATCAGCTTTGGTTCCTTTTAACTTATAACGAAAAAAAATAAAACAATAATTAGAAGATTGCAGGTGTGCGAAAGGTTCTTACCTGTTGGTCGTGTCCTGTCAGGCTCCTTAAGATGTACCCATGAGCGAGGAGGGGGCTGTTCTGTGGGGACTACAGAAGACGACAATGGATGTAACAAATGCAAATGGACATAAATGGAATTAAAAAAAAAAATTAAAAAATCAGTTTTACTTTTTAAAGCTCGTTTCAGGCAATTTAAGTAAAAAAAATATTTAGTTGTAAATGCGGTAATTTTACCACATTAAAAAGATCCATAGGTGAGAATTTTATCGCTTTTTTTAAGCCATTTTATAGCCATTTATTGACACGATAGGAACGAGGGGCGTGGAAAAATGGCGGTAGGGGTGAACTTGTGGGGAACTGGAATCCATAATAAGGTCGCCCACCCACTACACCACGGTCAGAGTGTGAAAGCAGTGTGTGTGTGACCTACCCCGTTTGGTGCCTGCGAGATTGTCCAACAGGTAATTCAGGAGCCGCCGTGTCCCATCGGGTTCCTGGTAGAGGTTCATGATGTCTTGTGCAAGTGGGTTTCCTGCCAAAGCAGAACTTTTATTTAAACCACTCTCATTCGATATAGAAATTCTTAACTAACTTTATTACACAGACTCACCTTTTAACCCCAAGGTTTGTAACTGAAACAATTTTCCAAGCTCGAAAGGCAGGACTCGCAACTGGTTGTTATTTAAAAGCAGTTCCCTAAAAGTAGTAACAAAACAGCGCAAGGAACAGATTACAATATATCCTCCGTGCACGTTTAATGGTTTTATTAACTCCAGAGCATTTGCATAATAGCTTAAGCACAGGCAAACGTTTCAACAGAACCACCGTGCAAAGCGACTTTTCCAATCATTACAGACGAATAATTTCGTGCAGCAACAATCACAGCAGACTACAGATGATTTATATTACAACAAGTGACATTAATGGAATTCATCTGTGCAAGTACAATTCCTGCAGCCACAGACAGCAGTGAGGGTTCATTACCACCAGAAATGGGATTAAACTGGTCCTGACACCAAAATACAAAAGACTATAATAATTACAAGCGCCGATGCGCAAAAATTACATCGCTGCTAAATAATCGTGATGTACATTTGAACTGATCGATCGTTTCTACGAATAAAATACACCGCTTTTTATTGTCATTGTACTGTTAATAATAGTTATGAGTCAGATATATTCATACGTGTAATGTAGAGCTGAACACGTAGCAGAAGGTAAACAAATATAACTAAAAGTGACAAATATACAATAAATAGCAACAGATTATAGATATGAAATGTATAATGGATATACAGCCGTATAACAGCAATATAAATGCAAAATGAGCGGTGTGTAAAAGGTGCGATAATTAAGACAAGCTATTTTATCCACCACGGGTACATAGGCTCTTTCCAAAGAGTGGCAACATACAAGTATTAGTTTTGCTGCAAGACTCGGTGTTAAGCCACACCACCAGTTATGTCACTTGCCCACCATGATACCACCCCTGACCGGCATTTAGTTTTCGTGAAGTTTTTATTTTAAATTGTAAATTTAAAGTTTAGAGGGGAACAAACACTACAATTAAAGACTGAACAAAGCTGTGCGATGCAGCGAACTAAGCGAAAGTCACGTCACATTACAGATCAGCGACGGGAGGAAAGCAAGGAAAAAAGAGGAAACCGTGGGGGGGGAACCTACTACACTGTCTTACAGGAAATTTGTCACGTGCTTAATAGATATTTATTCCAACATTTCTTTTAGGCTATTGATTATTATATTAGCTTACATTTATAAAAGAACAAAAACATACTAATGAGTAATAAATAGGGTATCAGTAATAAAAGGGTATTAATAAAGGCAGTAAAGTAAAGCCAAATCACTTTAACTGGGGAAAAAAAAGTGTTTTTGATCATGAACAAATGCCGTACTGACCTGAGAGATACCATGTTGCCTAGTTCGGCAGGTAAGCTCCTGATCTTATTGGATGACAGGTCCAGGTACACCAGGTTGTGTAGTTTGGAAATGTCTGGAGGGATGCGCGAGAGGGAGTTGTCGCTGATGTGCAGAGCAGTTAGATGGGTCAGAGACCACAACGCTGTGCTCAGGCTCCTCACTTTGCCTAAAGGCAAAACAGACGGCAAGGTTAAAATTTTTATTCCTAATACAGAGGTTCAGTTTTCTCTAATCGGGTTCAGATCAACACCTCCATAGAAAACAAAAAAAAACCAAACATGTTCACATCACATACAGTCCAATTAATACTAGGGATAAAAACTGGTTCAAAAACAAGTCTTACAGACAAAACAAGTCAAAAATATGTGGACACCATGATGCTTTAAATTTGAGTTGGTGGTAGAGATTTATCTACATTTCACAGACACCTTCATCCAAAACAACTTAGAGCCCAGCAGTGGCAGCTTGGTGGCTCTGGGAATTGAACCTACGATCAGCATTCAAACACCATAAGCACAAATCTACCACGATGATTTATATGTGACATAAAAATATCTGGAATGATGCCAGCATTCTTAGTCCCACCCTGGCATTCCATGTCTTCATGGAGCTCAGAGCGTTTGTGCACAGAAGCACTGGCATGATTAAACAGGTTTGGATCTCTCAGTTCTATTTAACAGAAACAACATACAATAAGATACTTACAACTGTGTGTGCATAAGTAGCATGAGGAAAGTGATATACGGGTGTGATGGTGACGTGTCGACATATTTTTGCCCATGCGACACCTTATACAAGCTCTCAGTAAAAAATTGTAGCTACAGAGTAATTAGAGATAAAGTAAATCTAGCTTGAAAAATTACCACTGATCTCCAGTTCAGCCCAGTATGACTTCTTCCCACTAGCTGCCTCCTCGCTCGACATTATGGTGTACATCCGCCTTGGATCTGGCGGATCATATTTTTCCTTGGGCATCCCTGTAACACTGAAAGAAGTGAACGTTATTTCCGTGGCTCGATTCCACGACATCCGAGAACGCAGCCTGAGCGTAAAAACAGGATGCAAACTATCATCATCATCCTTCTGACCATCTCAGGACTCAGACATCACACACATAAGTCTCTTACGCAAGAGCCCTAGAAACAAATCGGATACACGGTCTGAGCTTTGGTGGGGGAATTAAAGCTTGAAAAAGACTCGTGGGCCTAAAGAGTAGCGCGTAGTGGCGTAGAGAAAGACTAATGGGTGCCTGAACGGATATCAGAATACCAAAAACACGTGGTAGCACTTTAGGAGATCAATAGCCGGGGCTCATTTTCCATTATTCATAAATCGTTATAGAACCACTGCTGCTCCTTGTCTGAGCTAAATTTCTGGAGAGGAACTCAAGACAAAAGTAGGTTAAACAGATTGTGAGATGAATCAACATGGTGTGCGTTTGTGTTTTGTGATTTTACATGTACATGCAGACATTTTTATTTACTTATTTAACCAAGCAGTTACAGGTTAAGGGCCTTGCTCAAGGGCCCATCTGTGGCAGGTTGGTGGTGCTGGGAATCGAACCCACGATCTGAAGATCAGCACTAACCACTGAGCCATCGATTCCACCACTTTTGAGGAGGTTCACGGTGCAAAGCTAATTTTGGTCACGTGACCAAAAGATTTACGAACAGGAAGTTAAATTAAATCAGCCAAGCGAGCCGTTGTGTTGGGTTGTGTTGTGTTGAATGGTTTCATGTGCCTTTGGTGGTAAAAGCTCCAGACAGCTGCTGAGAAAAACACCTCGTGTTTAGCACCAACCTATTAGCCAGCTAGTTAAATGAGCACAATGCATACACGCTTCTGTGGGTCCAGATAAGAAACAGTTTCCTGGATATCAAGCGCCTTGAAAATATTCTGGCAAGACTAGCTTTCCGTTAACAAGTCGAGCCATGCCAGCCGAGGAAGCAGATCCCCAGCTAATCAGCTAAACTACCCTGGTTAAAAAAAAAAAAAAAAGTTAACACAATTCGTGTCAAGCGTTTAATTTATTACGCCTCATTAGTAAAACATCACTACATTACATTAATATCTACCTGATTTATGCTTAACATAAATAAAGAGATTATAAAAGTAAACATAAAAGCGACCTTTTTTTTTCAACATTATGCTAACCAGGAAGGTTAAATCTTTTTAGCTGGGCTTGTAAATATAAATAGCGCGCTAAGCTAAAGCTTTAAATTGATAATTAAATTAGCTTTTTCTTCATTTAGAAGCAATTTGTGTGGGGGGGAAAATTATTTTATATATATATATATATATATATATATATATATATATTATATATATATGGTCAATTCAAGAACATGGATTTTTATTAAAGACGTCTTTGGAAACATATTAGAATCAAAAATAAATAAAACATACCGACGAAAGCGGATAATTATAACCAGCTGCGGTGTTTAAAATTTGGTTAGCTCGCCACTTAGCCTGCTAGCTAACGCGCGACTTTGTATGTGCAAACTAAAACCACAACAAAATAGACTAAACGCTGTTTTTTAAAAAACAAAAACCACGTCCAAAACGCGTTTACACGATTTAAAATAAAAATCGGTGTGGCTATATGAGGGGTTAAGTTTACCTTTAAAGTGCATACCAGTTTACGCAGCCGACTGAGCGTTTCCTTTGTTTCTCTACTCCACTTTCAATCCGCTGTTTCTCACTGAAAGCAAACAAGAATCATGGCGACCGTGAGAGTTTGTGGCCGAGATAACAACACGCGTTCTCATTGGATGATTGTGTGAGACGGGGTGTGATTGGTTGGATCGTTCACACCACGCCCACATGGTGTTTACGCCAGAGACCAAGCAAGGAAATTTGGGTCAGTTTGCGGATGTCGACAAATAAGTGCGCAATATTTCAGTAAATATGTAGCTGTTATATAATTATATCTATTAATATATAAATATATAAGTTATTTAGACAAAAAAAAAAGAAAAAAAATCTACATTTTTCAAATCATTGCTTGATTGCTTCGATTTTTTTGTACAAATTGTTATTCCTTTATCAACCCTTTATTAACCCTACATTTTATCAAGGGAATAAAGGATTAAGAACATTTAGGGTTGAAGGAATAAATGGTTATGAAAATAAAATGTTAAGAAAATTTTAGGATTAGGAAAATCGAGGGTTTGGGAATAAAGGGTTAAAGAAATAAAGAGACAAGGAATAAAGGTTTAACGGAATAAGAGTTTAAGGAAATAAAGGGTTAACGGAATAAAGGGTTAAAGCGATAAGGGAACAAAGGGTTAACGGAATAAAGGGTTAAGAAAATAAAACGATAAGGGAATAAAGGGTTAAGGGAATAAAGCAATAAAGGGAATAAAGGGTTAATGGAATAAAAGGGTAAACAGAATAAAGGGTTAAGGGAATAAATCAATAAGGGAATAAAGGGTTAACGGAATAAGGGGTATAGGGAAATAAAGGGTTAAGGGAATAAATCAATTACGGAATAAAGGGTTAACAGAATAAAGGGTTAATGGAATAAATCAATAAGGGAATAAAGGGTTAACGGAATAAGGGGTTAGGGAAATAAAGGGTTAAGGGAATAAAGCAATAAGGGAATAAAGGGTTAACGGAATAAAGGGTTAACAGAATAAAGGGTTAATGGAATAAATCAATAAGGGAATAAAGGGTAAACGGAATAAGGGGTTAGGGAAATAAAGGGTCCACAGAATAAAGGGTTAAAGGGTTTAAAGCGATAAGGGAACAAAGGGTTAACGGAATAAAGGGTTAAGAAAAAAAAAACGATAAGGGAATAAAGGGTTAAGGGAATAAAGCAATAAAGGAATAAAATGTTAACAGAATAAAGGGTTAAAGGAATAAAGCGATAAAGGAATAAAGGGTTAACGGAATGAGGGGTTAAATCATGTGATCGAAAAGTTACATTCTACAAGGAAAAGAAATCAAACTAAAATACAGTCTGGTGTTAAGTTTTTTTTTATTAGATATGCTATGTGTGTACTTAATCAAGGAATTTAAAAAAAAAGCATTTTGTCATAAGATATGCAATAAAATGTAATAAATCATTTTGAAAAATTACTCTTATTGAAATATCTAAAATAATTTAAAGAGATATGAAATCATTGACTTTATTTATTCAGCTATTCTGTTTTAGCTATGCAGCTAACAAAATATAGGATCAATTGAATCCTATATTAGGATAATAAAATAATCCTAAATAAACATAAAATAAATACATGAAATTGACTGTATTTTACATATTTATCCTATATTTATTTATATAAGATTATACTATTATAGAATTAAACTGATTCTGTGTTGAGTTTCTTAGATTTTTAAAATTCAACACACTTGTAAAGCATTTTAAACTATAGTCACGAACTGTACTAAACGTTAACACTAGAGGGCAGTCTATACACACACACTGCACACTCATACGCCTAAATTAAACATAGTATGAATTAATGCTTTAATTGTCCTAAATTATAATCAAAATTATATTATCAGTTATTTTTTTTTTTATTTATAACTCATGGAATATTAAGTAAGCGAATGTCGGCTAATGTATTTATAAATACATACATATACATATAAATAATTTCTCCTCTTGGAAAAATGCATTGCCATAATACACAAATATTATTTATTTATTTATTTATTATGTCATATATCCAAAATCCAAAAATATGTGGACAAACAACCAGCACAATCATTTGTGTATGGTCGAGGCATAAATGGGGTCTTAATCTGGGGGAAATCTGTGTTAATTGTAATAACATTCTGTGGTAAAAAGTTCAATTTATTTAATCTATTTCAATTAATAGAAGACATCTAAAATATTAGATTAGATTAGATTAGATTAGATTAGATTCAACTTTATTGTCATTGTTCAAGGTACGTGTACAGAGCCAATGAAATGCAGTTAGCATCTAACCAGAAGTGCTTAAGTGGCTTATTTACAATAAATAGCAGGGTAATAAATAAAGGTATGAGGTTGATAATTACAGAGGTGAGGGTAAATAATGTACTTAAATATGACTTAAGTAGTGCAATAAGTTACTGAAAGAACGTATTTCTAAAATTATGTACAACTCTTATTGATGGCGACATGGTTTACTATGTCGATGACACTGGAAAAGCTGCCCTGAGCTAAAGCCCTGAAATTATTCTAGTGTCATGAAAATGATATCGATGGTATGTGATTTAACCCATCTTTTATGCGGTTATATGCTCACGTCTGCGCTACAGCCTGATTTATTTACGCTTTTGCCACATTAACTTCAGGGCAAAACATTGTGCAAGGTCAATTCTATCATCTAAAGAAAAAAAAAATCATCTTTATCTAGTCGAGCCATCAGAGTCGCTTTAGAGCAGCTATGAAATGTCTTATGAAATATTCATTATAAAATAAAAGTAGAAAATACAGTCATAAATAAGCACTGAATAAAAATAAAAAAACTTGGTTAAAAACAATCATATTTTATGATTTTTTTAATATTTCAGTGGGTTTTTTTTGTTTAATACATTCATGAGGTAATCGTGAATTCCTATTATTTCCCAGCACCACCAAGCTGCCACTGCTGGGCCCCTGAGCAAGACCCCTAACCCTGAACTGTTGAGTTGGATAAATGTGATAAATGTATGTCCCTCTGGATTGAGAGCGTTTGACAAAAGCCAGAAATGTAATAAATATATTTTGTAATTTTTGGCACTGAATCAGTGTTTATAAATCTATCAGAATTCTGTTAAAGCGCATCTGCTTATTTTCTGCTTAGTCTAAGCCTTATATAGCTGTGAAACCCAACAACTCTTGATATACAGAAAAACAAAATGTCCAGACTTCTAATTACTAAAAAAAAAACCGAGACTCGAGACAGTTTTTACCTAAAATTTTTTTTTAAATGAACTCCCTTTTCACTGACATCTATTGCAATTCTACAGAAGTAAATCTTCCTCTTTTCGGCTGAGCATCATATAGCTGTGAAGCTCAAGAACCCGATATCTTCTGCCTTTGGCGAGCCCGATGCTTCCGCTCATGCTACAGATGCATGCTATTAAGCCCCTCAAAGGAAGCGCTTTGAGTCGTACTTAAATAGTTCAGCAAATGGGACAGTTATCACGAGTCGGGCCTGGTGAATGGTGTCAAAGCTCTTTCAGTCTCCAGTATATGATCCATATCCTGGGATTATTTTGTAAATTTTAGAACTCTGTAATTATCTCTGTGGGGTTTGGGGGAAATTTGGCAAGAACATTCTGTCACTCAGTTCCTGTCACTTTCGAGCTGATGACTGACAGCCAGAGGATGAGAAAGAAAAGTAGAGCATGAAAGGAGGCGAATTTTTAATTAGCTCATTCATCAGTAACATTTCTGCCTTTATATTAAATTCATATCAATCTTTGTATTAACGAGTCATGAGGAAATAATGTGTAAACCTTAAACTGGGGATAGATTTGTGGCAGTGCAGTGGTTAAGGTAGTGGACTGTTAATTGGAACATCAGGGTCCAAGTCCCAGCAATGCAAAGGCGCCACTGTTCAGGCCCCTAAAGTGGTAAAGAAAGACAGAGCATGGAAGAAGCTCATGTTGATCAGCTCATTCATCAGTGCCCAGAATGCAACATTTCTGCTGTTATATTAAATTAATATCGATCTTTGTATTAACAAGTGGTGAGGAAATAATGTGAAAACCTTGTTGGACTACCAACTTCAAGACCCGGGTTCGATTCCCATCATAAACAAGCCAACACCGCTGGGCCACTGAGCAACGGCCTCAACCTTTAATTGCTCAGTTGTAGGAAAGAGGTAAATGTAAGTCGCTTTGATTAAAGACGTCTGCATAATGCAGTGAATGTGAATGTTTATAATACCGTTTAAACAGGTAAAGATGAATCTTTAGACGAAATGAAAAAAAACATATATCGGAATGATATCAGTCTAATCGAATAAAGATAAACCAGTTTGATTGTTTAGGATGCTGTTGACTTTCAGTGTGAGACATTTGTTTTTTGTTGTTGAAGAAAAAAAAAAAAATCCAGATGCTTAACGAAACATACTCGGGGCAACTAACAGAGCGGAAATGAAGTTGATCTCGCGATTTTCTCTAAAGATAGAAACATTTGTGTGGAAAAAAAACACTTTTATTCTGATATTTCGCCTCTTGTAGGCTACAAATTTAGAGAAATACTTATAAAACCCTACAATGTCTCAAAACTCTGAGTGTCCACTTTAATAAGGGCATCATATTAACCGCCACTGTGGTGTGAGACATGACAAAGACACTTAGTGTCTCACATGGACTGGATTTTACAGCGTAGGACAGATTGTCTGCACAGTTTTTTTCCCCCACTGACAAAATAATATGTTTGACCTTTCTGGTCGAAATGTCACCGCAATCAATAGACACCTTTAGCAACTAAAGTAGGCGTTTTAATGGTTCCAGTGTGATGTTGGTGATTTTAGGACAGACTTTGGCTTTTTAGGTAAACATGATTTGAAGGGCTTTTTATGCAGAAAAAAAAATGGTTAAATGTAGGATGCTAATAAAGTCTTTGGTTTGTTCCTGTGTGAAACCCAACATCAAAACTTTTTTAGCCCTTTAGAAAGCTCCGATATATATCACATATCCAAAGAACACCTGAGCAGTGTTGTTTTTTAAGGAACCATGCTTGTTTTTTGGTTTTTTTTACTTTCTCGAGTATTCTTAGGTTTAGGATCAAGTTGACTTGTTCTTCATCCAACGTAAAGAATCCAATAGGGAGTATTTTAGGACACGTGAGTCTTTTCTAAAAAAAATAAAATGCAACAAAATGACATTGCATTAAAAAAAATAGTTATAATCGTTTTTTTTCAACTTGTTATCTGTTATCAGTAGGTTCATCCCATAAATAATATTTATAAACTACGACGGAAACATTGTTTTCACAGGATCCCCAAAAGCAGAGTTCTTGGCTATTTCCTCATATGTACTGTAAAATAAAGCACAGCGGAATTTCTTTCTTTGCATATTCCAGCTTTGGAAGTTGGGGTCAGAGCTCAGGGTCAGCCATGATACATCACATCTGGAGTCTTAAAGTTAAAACCGGCGTTGACTGTCAACAGTAGGCGGCGCTGTGGAGTGGGTAAATACAGTGTTCAGGGGCTAGCACAGTGGTTAAGATTTTGGACTGCTAATTGAAAGATTTGGGTTCGATTCCCAGCACCACTAAGTTGCCACTCTTGGGCCCCTGAGCACGGCCCTTAGGCTTGATTGCTAAGATGTATAAAAGGGAAAGTCACTTTGGATAAGGACGTCTGCTAAATGTAATCATACTGTAGCTGCTTGATGGTGCTGGGGCTTGAACTCGAACCTTCTGATCAACATCCCCGAGTCTAACCATTTGAATACACATGCCATCTAAACGGAATCTGTGGCAAAAAAATGATGATTTACTTGATCTAATAGTGTAATCAGAATCATGTAGAATAACAAATCGCTGGGGATCCTGTGTGTATAATAACTACAACATGGTATTTAGTGTTCCAAATCAATAACTGGATGCAACACATGAAGAAAATCCTACAGTATCTCAGAAACCTTGTGCTGTTAATCTATTATAACACTTATATACATATATTATTATGTTTCTATAATATAGCATATGTATAGTTGGGGAAGTGATTAGGAAGTGATGGCTCATGGTTAAGGTGTTGGCTTACCAACCTAAAGATTGTGGGTTTGATTCCCAGCTCCACCAAGCCACCACTGTTGGGCCCCTGAGCAAGGCCCTCAACCCCAATTGCTTAGCTGTATAAATGAGGTAAATGTATATCGCTCTGGATAACTACGTCTGGTAAATATATGCTTTATTATAGTACTTGTAACGGGTATTATATACAGTACGACTTTGCCATTTTATCACAAGACAAGATGAACGATGATGCAGATGGGGTGAAAATGGCCCAGTGGTTAAGGTATTTGATTCCCAGTATGCCACTGTTGGGCCCCTAAACAAGGCCCTTAACCCTCAAATGCTCAGTTGTATATAAAGGAGATAAATGTAAGTGGCTCTAGATAAGGGCGTCTGCCAAATACTGTAAATTTAAATGCAATTCGTAAAGCTAATAATAACGTTAGATGAGCATCACACACGCGCTATTTTAGGATGCAGATGTCGACAATTCTCGTGGAAACGAACTTGCAAACGAACATTTCTGTTCGTACTTAGCCTTCATACACAAAGCTTTTGCTTTCTCACTCCCCCTCACACCATCTTCTTCCTCTTCTTCTTCTTGCTCTCTCCTCCAGCTGTCTAACACTTGGTTCATTTCACCTGGTTTAGAGTGGGATTTGCTTTCAAAGCAAAGAGTGTTTTCTTTAGGAATCGTGAGCGAGCACAACAACCTACAGCGGCTCTTCAGCAACTCGTACCTGCAGCAGCCACTTCAAAACACTCCAAAACACTATTACATAAACGCAAAAAAAAAGCGGTAGTAAAATAAGCTTTTCTTTGTGTTTTATTGTTTAACGTAAACTGATTTACATCCTAATGGAGACTGTAAGAGTAATTTACAATAAATAGAAAGAGAATAAGGAGATTTAGTTAGATCTTAGGGTTTGATTTTGGATTAAATTCTCATTGGAAATAGACCCCATTCTTTTCTATTATTTAATATAGCTGGTAGAGAAGAGAAAGAGAAGGAGAGATACAGAAAGATGTAAAAGTTCATGTTGTCAAATGGAAATTTTGATGCTGGTGAGCGGGTATTGCAGTGTGTTGCTTATTAAAATTTTTTTTTTTTTTTTTTTTTTTTGCTCATCATGCATGTTAAAAGCAGTTCTCTGTAAGATTTACTGCATCGTCCTGTTGGTTCACACCAGTCTGATTCTCTCTCAGTGACAAGGTGTTGTTTTCTACTCAAACGCTTGGTAGCTGTTTACTATTATTATTCAAATAGAATAGATTATATCGTTTTTGACTTTTTTTTTTACAAACTGGTGGTCAGGTCAGGTTAAGTCAGGTTAGTCTCCACTAAAGGTCCAGGTACCAAATAGACAGGGCCGTCCACGGTATATATTTGACGCCATTTGGGAGTTGGTGTTTGCAGAAACCTGGTTTAAGACTAGATTTGTGTTTTATGTACAGTAGATACATTTCTATATTGTGTATTGTTTATTTTTATTTGTTTAATTTGTTGATTTGATTTGTTGGTTGGTGCTTTTTTGTTACATCATAGTGCAGGGATGGGCAATCTCTATTCTGGTGGGCTGGTGTCCTGCAGAGTTTAGCTTCAACTCTAATCAAACACACCTGAACCAACTAATCAAGATCTTGCTAGGTTTACTTAAAACTTACAGGTAGGTGCGTTAAGGCAAGTTCAAGCTAAACTCTACAGGACACCACTTTTTTATATTTTTTGTTCCTGTTTTATGAACAAATAGAATTTATCTGGTGTTGTATTAAAATTAAAAATCATAACTTTTTTCTTCTTTTTTTTGGGAATCCACTTAGACAAATATAAAATATGGTGGTGTATAATAGTGTTTTTTGATTTAAAATAATGTGGTTTAGGAATTTTATAAAGCTAGAGAAGATATGATCCTGAGGATGAGGTTGAGACCCCTGCTAGGCAGCTGTGTTCCTTAAGAAGTTCAAAAAGACCAAATTAAGGGGACGTGTCCACATACTATTGTTTATGTCTTAGGCGGCATTGTAAAATAAAGGTGACAGGTAACAATTACATTTTAAAAATGGATTCATGTTTGATAGTCAAGGTGGAAATATATTTTTATTACCATTTTAAAAGCAACAAAGGGTGTATTTTTGATTGTACCACCTTAGTGAGATTATTGTGTAATGTTTTGATTCTGCTTTCTACTCAGTGTGTGTGTGTATCAATTTGCCCTGATTCTAGCTGTTAGAGAGTTAAATTACCTATCTGAGAAATAGTCTGGATGATTGAAACCTTTGGAGACATTTCAGTGCTGCACTTTTCCGAAGCATTTCTTCAGACTATCCATGTATGGAGCTTGAAATATCCATGTGACTTTGGAATTGGCGCTGCGTAAATCGTTTGGTGCGAAAGGGACCTCGAGAGCTGCTAATATAATTGTAAGACGCGGCTGCTTGGCGCGCGAGAAAATTCAGCAATTTAAAAGGCAAAGTGGCTTTAACATCGGCGTGATGTGAAAGGAAAGTGTTTCTGAATGAATCGAGGCAACGTTCCATTACCTCCTAATGTTATCAGGCGGCGCACTGAATGGAAAGTCAGAGAAGCTTTGCCTCCAAAACGCACAGCTTATGACACGGTGATATAAACGTATTAATACGTTTATCATAGCAAATGGGATCACATGCGGCGTAGAATATGCGCTCGTGCACTCGTGTGCAGTAGCATATAACCTGCGATGTGACTGTAATTGGTGTGGATTGTTGGAGGTTTTCTTCATAAGATACCTAAAAGTGTGAAATGACAGAAAGTCGGGCATCACGTATTCGCACTCGCCATTCTCCCTCCCTCCCTCTCTCTCTCTCTCTCTCTCTCTCTCTCTCTCTCTCTCTTTCTCTTTCCCGCACACTGCACATACAAGCGCGTAACCTGAAGTGACATGATAGCTTCAATCCTCCCACATTTGTTACGAACACGAAAAGAAAGCGCATTCCTGCCAGCTGCAGACATTTCCCCTGTAAACTGTGTGGTAAGAGTTGAAGAATTTTTTTTGTATATCCAGGATTATTACTCGCGTTTAGTTTTCCCGGGTCAGAATGTCTGGACATGGGAAAACACTGCACGCAGGCGACGACGCAGACGAGAGAAACATTTCCGTCTTCTACAATTCGGAGCAAACTGTGGAATGCCGGCACGGGGTTTAGTTGGAATAAAAAGTGAATGGAGCGCGCAAGCTTGGAGGGAAACCATGGGTGATTTTCAGCAAATGCATCAAGAATGGATATAGCGGAGGTGAGATTTCCAGTGCTCAACTCCTCCACGAACGGCACAAGCGCACCCAAACTTCCGCCGCACTCGAGCTGCGCGGCTGCCTTTATCATCCTGGTGGTCACCGTGATCATTCTCGTCACCATCGTGGGGAACGTGCTTGTAGTGGTGGCCGTGTTTACGAGCCGTGCTCTGCGCGCACCTCAGAATCTTTTCCTGGTGTCACTGGCTTCGGCGGACATCCTTGTGGCCACGCTGGTCATCCCTTTCTCACTGGCCAACGAAGTGATGGGTTACTGGTACTTTGGCAGCACGTGGTGCGCGCTCTACCTGGCACTCGACGTGCTCTTTTGCACCTCGTCTATCGTGCACTTGTGCGCCATCAGCCTTGACCGCTACTGGTCGGTAACGAGCGCCGTGAGCTACAACCTGAAGCGCACGCCACGGCGCGTCAAGGCCATGATCGCCGCCGTGTGGCTCATCTCAGCTGTCATCTCGTTTCCACCGCTCGTCATGACCAAACATGACGAGCTCGAGTGCCTGTTAAACAACGACACGTGGTACATCTTGGCCTCGTGCGCCGTGTCCTTCTTCGCACCGGGCCTGATTATGGTATCCGTCTATTGCAAAATCTACAGAGTGGCCAAACAAAGGGCTGCCACAGTGTTCGTTGCCAAAGCCAGCATGGCGCGCCAGCCCTCGCTCTCCGAGACGGGGTTTGTACGCAAGGGAAAATCAGATGCGACCACACCGAGTGTTTGCGGCTCTAAAGGACAAAACCAAGCCGAGTTGGACGCCATCGATCTAGAGGAAAGCTGCGTCACCAATGCGCGCTCGGCCAAAGGTGGCAAAGTGGAGGTCGCTTGTGGGTGCCACGCACTTGCAAGACTGGACCCACGCACGTCAGAAGTGTGTGACGACGAGCCGATGAACCGTGTCCGACAGAGTTCTCTGTCCAAAGCCAAACTGGCTCAAATGCGCGAGAAACGCTTTACTTTTGTCCTGGCTGTGGTGATGGGGGTGTTTGTGCTTTGCTGGTTTCCGTTTTTCTTCACCTACAGCCTTCATGCTGTGTGCAGAGACAGATGTACGATTCCTGACACACTGTTTAACCTTTTTTTCTGGATCGGCTACTGCAACAGCTCAGTCAACCCCATCATTTACACCATATTTAACCGGGACTTTAGGAGAGCGTTTAAAAAGATCATGTGCCACAACCCGACAAAAGCCTAAATGTAGATTGTACTTGATTGTGCATCATTTTACCTTCTGAACGCAGCAGACAGAATGTGGAAAATAGGACACAAGTTATTAACTGAGGATGCCATCCAAAAACAATGCCAATTTTCTGGTATTTGCAAAAACTTATCCTATTATGTTTAAATAAAAATTATTTAATACACTTTCAGTAGGTTTATAGGTTCATAACTTCTCTAGTTCAAGCTTTGTTCTTCATAAATAAATGCAGATGCATTTGATGAATTCGTTTACATGACAGACGGTGTGTTTTCATCTTAACAGGTATTCACAGATCTCTAAATTCAAAATTAACAATTGGCACCAAATGATTATTACCAAAGGCTCATTATTCATCCTTGTGATCAAACAATTCTGACTCTTTACTCCCAATACTTCTGCACCGGCTAAGATCTGATTCATTTTTGGAAATGTTTGTCTAAAATGTCCTATTTGTTGAGATTATTGACTGTGTGTCTCGTGTGTTATAGTTTATGTAAATAAAATAGCTCAATACAAATCTATCTTTTTTACACATACACAAAAATGTACACAATATACACAAAAATCTAAACCGACATGCACAGATTTTCAATGAAATGAGGTGCACACTGATCCTTCTGGTCATAGACCTGAGCTGCTTCTTAAACGTTTCCTGACTCTGTGTGTGTGGCTGTGTGTATGTATGCATATAGTATGTAAATAGTATACATGTTAAAAAGAGTTTGAAAATTAGAAATAATTGGTGCGCTTCGAATAGCATTAAACTTTTCTATGCTTTTCTGAATACTAATACGTAGTGTGATTATACACATCATTCGCTCATAGTGAATATTTTTAAAAGAAAAGAAAAAAAGTACCTGGATGCTGCATTTATTCAACTTAAAAAAAAGACAGTCTGAAACAGTCCCCTTTATGCAATCCACACTTGAAAATTTGCTTTCGTAGCAGAAAAGGGGTTAGCTACCATGTGGCTAGCCCCCTTGTATGTCATTTCAGCCCCCCCAAAGCTATAAAAATACCAACATTTACTTTTAAAAATAAAAATGAAAACAATAATACATGTCAGATAAAAAACCGATCCAAATTTTTGGTTTTATTGCGTTTTGCTGTTCTGCACATGCGTGACAGCCCTTTAATTAGAGTGCAACGGCTTTATAACCTCTTACACCTTGTAAAACATGTTTACAAGGTGTAGAAGGTTATAAAAGGCATTTCCTACCATTTTTAAAATGTTTATTCTGTATTAACGCATTTAAAGGGTAAAGAGTGTACGGAAATTTAAAATTTGCCATCTAAAATTAGCGATCCGTATACAGAACCCGGCACATGACATGGTTATAAGTTGTAAGAAGAATGAATTGTCCATACTGTTAGTAACAATCACCATCATAGCAAAAAAAGGGACGGGGCTACTTGGGGGTTTAGACCGCTGTCTGTCATTTCAGCCCCCTAAAACGATCAAACTATCAAAATTTACTTTTTCAAAGAAAAATTAAAATAATGCAATAATGCAATACATGTCGAGTTTTTTATATTGACTGTTAAATGATACCTTTCTTGAATACAAAGTATTTTTTTTAATTTAGCTTGCCAATATTAATACTTGTGGTTGGTGGTGATAATGAGAACCTGACTAACAGCAGCAAAGGGCTAAACACCCCTAAGGATAAGATCGTGAAGCTGCCCTTGAGAGTAATCAATAAATTGTATGTATAACTAATATTGTTCTATTAAAGGCTATACAACACTTAAATATACTACGCTAGAGTATATAGTGTTAATTGTATGTGTACAGGGTTTGATATGTAATTTGGGACACAGCCAAAGAATCCTTTCTTTTTAATATCTTCTCTGTGTTAACCTGTAAATCGATCTCAGTTGTTTCCCGACAAAGAATGAGATGATGAAAAACAATTCGATGCTTTCGATGATCTCATGCTGAAAAAAAAAATTAGACATGCCGTCCTGTGCTTAGAGTTTAAACACATGTTGTGTTTGAGTGTGACACTAATGGCATTGCATAACTGTGCTGCTGTCACTTTAGGGCCAGAATGAAAATATTTTAATTATTGGGTGACATTTTACAGAAAACGTTATGGAGTCCCTATAGAAAAGTGTTTAAATTCAATGCTCTTTAATGTAGAAAGAGCAAAAATATAAAAAATATATGTTGGGGATTTCTGTGTCTTCAAGGAAACCCATGTTCTTTCTGTTAGACGATAGGAATGTCATATTGTTAAGCCAGTACTTCTGTTTAACACCTCCCTAACACACTATGTCTCTATATGCAGTAACATTAAGACTAAGAGACTGAAACCCTGTTCCAGCATGACAATGTCCCTGTGCACAAAACTCCTGAGCTCCAGGAAGACATGCTGCGTTCGGAATGTTTCGGAGTGGAAGAACTCTCATGTCCTGCACAGAGTCTTGATGATAAAGTGATGACCTTTTGAGATAAACTGGAACCCCGACTGAACCCCAGACCTCCTGACCTCAATATTAGTGTCTAATCTTACTGATACTACAGTGTCTGAATAAACAAATTGCCAGTCATGTGATACAACCTAATGGAAACATTTACTGAAGTGTGGTTATTATAGAGAGAGGGTGAGACTAAATATGGAATGAGATGTAATCATGATGTGATGACCAGGTGTTCCAATACTTTTGATTATAAAAATGTACGCGAAGTTTAAGTTTATATAAAAAAAATAAGCAAATCTGTGTAAAGGCCCAATATTCTCCTAGTACCATTATTACATTTCTGTTATCTACCTTTCTTCTTTTAAACCTTCGACTGTCATCATAAAAGCTCCTTTCAGGAATTACCAAGTGAACTGTACATGTTAAAAATATGTCTGTCAAAAAACTGATAAAATGCCCACATACACACAAAAATCATTCCATACAGACACAAGAAATATTTATTCTTGACGATTTAATTTGTACTGTTATTATTTTTTATATGAAAAAATAAATTGTTTTTTGAGTGGTGAAATCCGTTGGCTCTCTGGACAAACTTAAGCCGACTTGCTTTAAATCCACACATCATCCTACATTTAATAGGAACAGTAAAATTACAGGGTGAAAAGGTAAAGAAGGTACAGGAGTTTAAGTACTTGGGGTTGAAAGTCCAGAGCAATAGAGAGAGTGTAAAAGAGGTAAAGAGGCGAGTATAGGCAGGTTGGAATGGATGGACAAACGTGTCAGGAGTGATGTGTGACAGGAGAATATCAGCTAGAATCAAGGGGAAGGTGTAGAAAGACAGTGGTGAGACCAGCTATAATGTATGGTTTAGAGACAGTGGTGAGACCAGCTATGATGTATGTTTTAGAGACAGCGGTGAGAGCAGCTATGATGTATGGTTTAAAGACAGTGGTGAGACCAGCTATGATGTATGGTTTAGAGACAGTGGTGAGAGCAGCTATGATGTATGGTTTAGAGACAGTGGTGAGAGCAGCTATGATGTATGGTTTAGAGACAGTGGTGAGACAGCTATGATGTATGGTTTAGAGACAGTTGCACTGAGGAAGTGACAGGTGACAGAGCTGGAAGTAGCAGAGCTGAAGATGTTGAGGTTTTTTTGGGAGTGATGAGGTTGGACAGGATTAGGAAGTTTATTAGGGGGACGTTTCATGTTAGATGTTTTGGGGAGAAAGTCAGGGAAGACAGGTTGAGGTGGTTTGGACATGTACAGAGGAGGGATAGTGAATATATTGGTAGGAGGATGTTAGAAATGAAGCTACCAGGCAGAAGGTAAAGAGGAAGACCAAAGAGGAGGTATATGGATGCGATAAACGAGGACATGAAGTTAGTGGGTGTGAGTGAAGAGGATGTAGAGAATAGGGTTAGGTGGAGACAGATGAGACGACCCCCTAAAAGAAAACAGCCGAAAGGAAAAGAAGATCTTACATTTAATAAAGTTACTTTAACTGATGACTTCCGAATCCGGATACAAGTGGGATCCAGCATGACTCCAATCCGTCTATATCCAGACCACAGGTCACATGATTAAAAATATGATCCCATGGTTAAATTTGAGAGCTGTTTGTATTGTGCTTGTTGTTTTTAGACTGGGAAAAAAATGAAATGTCTGTTTGAGTGGTTAGTTTGTGTCTAAATACATTTAATATACTTAGGAGAGCGGTTATTTAAAAGTTCTCTCATGCGCTGCTTAATTCTTTTGGGAAAGTTATTAAAGTAAATGTAAACACGGTCAGCGCCGGAAACTGGCAGCGTGGCCTTCACTTGGCTCAGAATGTCTTAAAGGGACAGGAAAACATTACCAGTATATTGTTTTTGGATTCATGATTGATTAGAATGATTAAAAAATAAAGATGCAGTAGGGCATTTTGGAAAATGCTAAGTGTAGCCTGATAGCACTGAAATTAACATCCCACCCTTTTTGCAAATCGTCGTCCAAAGCCACGCCCCCTGAACACATGAACTCGCACAGACTAGACGACCAGAGACAAGATTTCTACAATACATCATATGCTATTCAATACTGAGAAAAGTTTATAGTACAGTTAGTAACAGTAGATGAAAATAAAAACCTGATTACACACTGCTGTTACTATTAAAACACACCAAAATTTAATCATACCATATTCCTAGCTGTGCAAAAGAAATTCTACAACCATGGCATCATCCTGCAGACCTTTTGACTTCTGTAGTCGACTCCAGCATGGAAACACAACACATACAGGCAAGCCCGAAATTATTCATACCCCTGGCAAATTCTGACTTGTGAGCAGCCACAATGCGCAGCCACAGGTCCTCAGTGAGCTCCTTTGTCTTAGCCATGACTGTCCACAAACCAACAGCAGAGAGCTTCTGTTTTTCACCTGTTGAGTTGATTAAAACAGCTGTTTCCAATGAATCAGGGTAATTAGGATGCTTTAGAACAGCTCGGACTATTTGGAATGGTATAGAACTTTGGATTTTCCCATAGACTATGACAATTTGCAACATGTATGAATAATTTTGGACATGCCACTTTTTGTTCAAATTCAGACTGGTCAGAAATGACCAGTCATTTCTGGTAAAAAAAAAAACTTGCTGGTTGAATGAAAGTAACTTTAAGTCAGAATTTGCCAGGGGTATAAATAATTTCGGGCTTGACTGTATTAATTTAGTTTTTTCCTTTGTTTTAATCCAGGAATATTTTTGGAATAATAAATTATCCACTCATTTAAAAGCTTTTTCGTAAATGTGATTTTTTTTTTTCTCCATTATTTCAATGATGATATTTTGGATATTCTCTCCACTAGGGCTGTGTATTGGTAAAGACCTTAGGATACGATACATATTATCGCACATGGATACCGATAAAATATATCATAATTATAATGCAATATAATATAAATTGATTTTAATGTTAAAACTAATACCCATAAATACAACAAATACATAGTCGGAGGCACCCATATTTTTCCGCGATGCTTGTTTCGGAGACCGTCGTTTGACACCTACTGAGGTTTTTATTTAAATATTAACATAAATGGTAATCAGTTTAGAATATAATTTAAATATGTATGAATACTAATGGTTAAAATATAGATAAACTGTCGTGAAAAAAAATGTCCAGTTAGCATGTATCTTTTAGTTTTACAGCACTCGGTAAATCAGAGTGACTTACATTTATTTAATTTATACAACTAAGCAAGGACCTTATGGGTTTAAGGTCCTTGTTCACAGGATCAGTGGTGGAAACTTATATGTACTGGAAATCAAACCCACAATCAGCAGTCCAACATCTTAACCGCTAAGCTAGCTGGGAGATGTAGTAGCTTAATGCTTAAGGTGTTAGACTGCTTATTGAAAGATGGGGTTTAATTCCCAGCACCAGCAAATTACCCCTGCTGGGCCCCTGAGCAAGGCCTTAACCCCTAATTGCTTAGTTGTATAAAAAGAGATAAATGTAAGTCGCCAAATGCTGCCAAATGCTGTAAATGTTAGCTACCACCACTACACCGCACAATGGCAGCAACATCTTAATTTACTGAACATTTTTATTTCACCAACATCATGGCGGCATCATCATCACCACCTGCTGTTCAACTGCCACCAAAATGAAGAGTTCCCCTGATGTTCCACACCTTGGAAAATCTGACGCCAAGGTTTAGTAAAATGCTACGGCACGCCTGCTTGCTTGTAGCCCTGACTTTAAAAGAAAGAGGGAGTACATATAGCATTGAAAACATTTTTAAGAAAAAAAAAACAGAGAGAAGAGGCAGCTGGTTCACACACAGAGCTGGGAAAAGGCAGAACAGTATCACATGAGAGTATATAAACGCTGCTTTTTCATGAGAGACTAGCCGAGGTCAGGCTGGAGAGGATGACCGGGAGATGTGTTACACTGATCGGATGAAGAGCGGTATTGTTTAATCATTTAGATAAGGGATTTAATCAATTCTCTCTTTTAAATCATTCAGAAAAAAATTCTAAGTATAAATCCAAGATAAGTATTCGGCCTCGAAAAGCATGCTTTTTTTAATGTGATCTGACATAACTACTGCGAACCGACCTTGTTTTCTGAGGGGTAACAGGTTTCGGGAAATTATTGACAGACTTTAAGGTCACATTTTCCTGGTATTTAGATAATAAATAATTAAGTGTGAATTTTCCAGTCGTTTCTTTTTTTTTTTTTTTTTTTTTTAAAACAAAAAGCTTTGACACCTGATTACAGTACAGTCTTTGGAATTATTTATGTATTAAATTTTTAACCTTAATTAGAAAAATAGCTATAAAATGTTATGATACCTTGATTAATAAATAAATTACAATCACTGACAAATCACTCTGGCAAAACATATCATCTCAAAACGTGCTGGTAAAGTCAGGGTAGGTGATTTAATGAAAAAAAAAAATTTATTTAGTTCTGCTGATAGCAGATATTAAGGTAATGGTTCTAAATGTATTCATATGTACTTACAGATTCTGTGAAAGGTGAAGGATAAAAAAAACAAAACGTCCAATCAAAATATTCGGTTCGAACATTTTAATAGGCTTTCCTACATACCTGTCAACATATTTATTTGCGTACCTCTACGTGATATGTGATCAGCCAGGGTTGCCAGATGGTTTGGGTTTGTATTGCGATCAGTTTGGCACATTTAATATCCCGATTATTTAACAGCATGAAAGTGTGACATCAGAAATAGAACTGGATTGTCATTTTTTTATTCATATTTATCAAATGGACAGTTTTAACTTTATCTGGCAACACTGTGACAGAGCATCATCTCACCCACCTGTCTCTTGTGTGTTATGCATCACCATAGTGTGTCTAAGACACCATTGTTCTGCCTACAGAATGCCTTTACTTAATATGTTGCCTAGCAACCAAGGCTGACTTACTGACTACGTTGGAGGAATTTCGTGGAATTTGTAGAGAAAATGTAGTTATTTGTGATAACATCAATAAAGCTGTTCTTAGGCGTGAATCAAATCAGAGTGTTTCTTAATACAGTAATAATACAACACTTTCTGTTGCCTTGTGAACTTTTGCTTTACCACATTTGTGACCTCATGGCGCAACGGTAGACTCCAGATTAGAAGGTTGTGCGTTCAAATCATGTCTGGGTCATGATGTTGGTACTTTAGGGGAAGTGGTGGCTTATGGTTAAGATGTTGGACTACCAACCTAAAGATTGTGGGTTTGTTTCCCAGCTCCACCAAGCCACGATTGTTGGGCCCCTGAACAAGGCCCTTAACCCCCAATTGCTTAGTTTTATAAAGCGATAAATGTAAGTCGCTTTGGATAACGGCGTCTGCTAAATGCTGTATATGTACAGTTTTGACAAGAGATAAAGAAACGATCCCCGTGAACATCATTAAGGAATCCTAAAAGGAAGCAGACTCAAAATGGAACCAGGATATAAAATAATAAATATGTATATAGTTATAATTTTGCACAATTCTCATCCGAACAAATTGATTCCTTTTATAAAATGCAACACTTTTCAAATGCTTTAGGTGCTTAAAAAGAAAAAAAAATTCTTTGCGCTGCTGTGACATTATACGTCACATGTCAATATTACTATGGTGATCACCAAAAGCTCGTTCCAGAGACTGCACTCTTGTTCCTATGAGGTACTACTGAGAATGCTGATACTAAGCTAATAAAAAGCTTTAATAAAATACAAAAGGTTTTCCAAATCTATTTATAAGCCTTATAAAAAAATTCTCAAATTACTATTATTTACACCTTTCTACCTTTCTGTTATATAATAAACAACATCAGGCCCTGAAATTTAGCTACAAGAGAATGTCAAAGTTTCAATAAATCTTCGATAGCATCATTAACAGGTCGATATGGTGTGTAAAGTTTGCATATGGTTTTGTTAAATTATTTTTTTCACACTCGCATTATAAAAGACAACTGTTTGTTCTCTTGCAATGATTCGTTTTTATGATGCGGCGAACTAAACAAAAGTGAAGCGAACACTGTAATAGAGAAAGAGAGAGAGAAATAGAGAGAAAGAGAGAGAGAGAGAGAAAAAAAAGAGAGAGAGAGAGAAGTTTTCGATATCTTTCATTTCATAAATTTAAGTGTCCAGGACAAAAATTATTAATGATAAGTTCATCTTGCATGTTTTTTATTAATTTGAGTAATACTGTTTCATCGTGTAGCTGTAAGATTTAATATATAATCTATACGACCATATAAACAGCCCAAATTTACCCCTGCGTCTGACCTCAGATCTGCTTTCACTCGAGATTTATACTCACAGTCTTGAGGTAGAAGGCGGAATAATCTTTTACTGCTCATAGCCCCTAAAATCAGCAGTAAATTTGTGGAATTGGTAGACTGAAATGCGACTGCACAGAGTTTTACTGAAACACCGACTGGGTCCCCTTTTTCAAAGGTATCTGTATGGTCATTTCAATCATTCTGTTCGAGTAAAGTGTTCCCTGTGCTGCTGTCGGAAAGTTTTAGCACTGATAGCACCGGCGCCGTCGTTTCACACAGAGATGTGATTGGAATAAAGTCTCTAGAGAATATTTATAATAGACGCACTGGTAGAAAATCAGGGAAGCCATTTTCCTGAATCTTTATCCTGTAAATCAGCCTCACTTTGTGTTCTGTGAGGTTAGTTGATGACAGAATGGCTTCAGATTGCTAAACGTTATCTGAGAATTATTGACCCACACCTATACTAGAAGTTTCTGGACACTTTACCAGCACACCCCCATAAATATGTCTTCCTCAAACTGTCACCAAAACATCTAACCATTTATGCAGTTGTCTAGGATGTTTTTGTAGCTTGTAGCATTACATTATCATGGGGAAGTGGTGGCACAGTGGTTAAGGTGTTGGTCTGCTAATTAGAAGCTCAGAGTTCCATTTCCAGCACCACCAAGTTGCCACTGTTGGGCCCCTGAGCAAGGCTCCTGACCCATTATTGCTTAAAAGAGATAAAAGTAAGTCACTCTGAATAAAGGCATCTGCCAAGTGCTTTTTGTAAATGTTTTTACTGGAACTAAGAGACTCAAACTTAGTCCCAGTATGACAATGTCCCTGTGCACGAAGCTCCTGATCTCCATCAAGACATGATGTGTTCTGAATGTTTTAGAGTGGAAAAACTGATGAAAACTGATGAGTCATAGAATGAACTGAAACCCAGACTAAACCTCAGACCTTCTCATCTCCTCACTAATACTATTGTGACTAAGTGATCAAATCCCCACAGCCATGTGACACCATCTAGTGGAAAAACCTTTCCAGAAGTGTAGAGGTTATTACACTGTAAAGGGATGAGTAAGACCACATCTGGAATACATAAATGTACTGGTCTGGAGTCACTTGTGTGTTTAAACCGAAAGAACATTTTTACAGGTACACTGACAGTTCTGAGTAAAAAGAATAAGAGAAAACAGAATTAAATAACAGCTTGCTTTCATGCCTTCTTCTCTGTCCACCTGCTTATCTTAATGCATATATCTTGAAAAGAGGCACAATAAATGTTCTGTATCATATTGTGTCATACTTTTAAATAAAGGTGCCAGAACACGATTTAAAAGAAGCACAATTTCAGTTTCTATAAAAAGTCATGTCAGGGTTCCTGAAGAACATATTGGTCCTCATGAGCTCTAAGTCATTTTTGCATGTTGCTTATACGATTTGTAATTTTTTTTTTTCTTCGATTCTTGGAAGAGCTTCGAAAAAAAACCCAGATCGGAAAATATCCGAAATAAAAGTCTTAAGCCGTATTTCCATTCAGTCCATTTTCTCTACTTTCAAGCTTTATTCAATCCATTTTGCTTTGGCTCAGACTATTTCTCTGAGCTTCTTCACATTCAGCCATACAATTCTTTGTTTGCTATTACAATCTTCTGGATGAAATGAGACAATCGGTGCACCTTGATTGCTTTTTGTGTCTTTTTTTTTTCATCATTTGTTCTCTCAGGTGGTTGATGAATGTATTCATTTATTTAATAGGGCAGAGATTTTTATCATTTTTATTGTGCTTATCAGGACCAGGCGTGGAAAAAGCCCAAAAAATAAAAGTAAGTAGTCGGAGGCGGATTTTTAATAATTAGTCAAATTGCTTTTGTTCAGTTATTTGAATTACATATGATTTTGTAAAGCTCTGTATCTATCAAAAGAAGGTCAATTTTAATCTATAATAATAAGGAGAAGGTCATATTTCACTTCACTTCACTTCACTTTACATCGGATACATCAAGTTTTTTAAATATAATAAAAACATTTAAAAAATGCAATTATATTGTCAACCCTGGTCTTGAATATAATAACGACACGCAGTTCCTTCACCATCCACTTCATAGGAGCACCTGAACATTAACGTAGTTTCAGCAGTGACATGCAGCCATGCAGGAACATTTCACACACTTCAGTTAATGTTCACATGAAGCATCAATATGGTGGAAAGAGTGTAATTCCAGGGACTTTGGACTGTATTAATGATGCTATGTGAGTGGAGTAGACAAAAATTTCACTTTTACTACTTATAAAAATATAAATTTCAAGTAACTATTCATGTTTACAGTGATTTGAGTAAGAAAGGAATAAAGTCTGGAATAATAAGATTTCTCCAGTGGTGAGTTATTAGTTACTCTGGATCTGATCAATTTAAGGGAAAATCCTGATTCGAGAAAAAAAATACTAATAATCATTTATTCATTCATCTTCTATACCCGTTTATTCTCTAATTCGGCGTCACGGGGATCTGCTGGAGTCTATCCCAGCCGTCTCTGAAAGGGCGAAAGGCAGGAGGGGGACACCCTGGACAGGCTGCAAGTCTGCCACAGGGTCACACACACTCACACTCACTCCTATTAAAATCACCTATCAACAAACATACATGTTTTTGGACTGTAGGAGGAAACCGGAGAACCCAGAATAAACCCACGCAAGCACGGGAAGAACATGCAAACTCCACACAGAAAGGCCCCTGGGATTTTTTTTTCTTTTATACAACTAAGCAACTGGGGGTTAAAGGCCTTGCTCGGGGGCCCAGCAGTGGCAACTTAGTGATGGTGGGTATTGAACCCTGATCTATCAATTATCAGTCCAGCACCTTAACCACTGCGCTACCATTTTACCTCATCAGACATCAGACTGGAAAAGCAACAACCTAATAAATCATGTGATATTTGACTGAAATCTGTATCATTTTATGCACATGATTGATTGGCTATTTGCATAATCAGGGGTATATTGAGAACCTTAGAAGCAAAACTCTAATCCTGAACAGAATTTTTTTTTTACTTCTGACTTACTGCTTCATCTGTAATACAGCAATTACTAATTTCGGTAAACTACTACATAGATGATAACCAGCGTAGTTCTCCTTGTTCTTTGCTATTTAGTCATATTGATCTCTTCAGCTGGTATCTGCACTCCATTGCTTTTCTAAACGACGTCTTTTACATCCCTGATTCAAATGGCTGTAATTTCCAGTGTCCTTGATGAAATAATAGCAAAAAAATATGTACACGTAACACTAAAAAAAAAAGAAGGAATTACAGGACATTAAATGCATAATATCTCATGCTCGTCATTTAATGAATCATTTTATAAGCCCAGAAAATAGCTATAATTAAATATAATGTATGATTATATGAGTAAATCAGGTGGCAGCCCAGTTCATTTTAATATATGTTTGTACGCATGAAGCTCCAAAATCAGTATCGGCGCTATTTTCACCCCTTTGAGAAAATAGTCAAACAACAACCTCATGCATCATCTAATAAGCTTCCTATTTCCGAAAAGGACACTGAAGTGTTTTTTTAATTGGAAGGCAACTAAAACTCATAAAGCAGCGTGAATCGAGTGCTCTCCCCGGCTCTAATGTTAGCATTGCTGATGCTTTCTATTACAGGCTTTTATTTTTATTTTTTTAACCGCTAGACCTCGGCTTTGCTTTTGTGCTGCCATTCACATGCTAAGGGTACATGAAAAACAGCAAAACACGTGAAATAAAAAGAAACGCAGTTGGGAGAGATGAAAGGGTGGAAACGGACGCCTCATGGTAGGAGAGCTCTTGTCAGGAGTGGAAAAAAAAAAAGATAAAGCTGGGTCAAGACTCAAGAGACCTGGAACAGGGTGAGTGATCCGTGATGCTGTATAATGAGCATCTGCAAAAGTGTTTTTCTTGATTGAATGATTTTTTTGTAGTTAATTATAAGTAAAATATTCTGGAAATTATCAGGCCTGAAAATCCATCCTGTGGCAGGGGTGCAATTATTATTGAGATACATGAGTAAATTAGAACGAAGGAAATATCTGGGTGATTATGACTGCAGCATGACTAAAATTTCTCCCAAATAAAAGTGGACAGTAGAAAAGCTGTTTGGTTTTGGAACCTGACCAGGTCTTTTATTATCGTAGCAGCTTTTCCTCACTACATCAGTGAAGAGTATTTGTTTAAGTCTTTCTTTTGTTTTATATGATCTGGTTGGGTCATTTTAAACGGGTGCAGGACGGGTTCTTGCCAACCACAGAAGGGTGGGCAGACAGATATCCCAGGTGGGCAATTTTTGGGAGTGGGGTTGAGGAGATAGATACTCGGTTAAATTCAACTAATTAAATGATGGAATAGCAAAAATATTGTTGTACTGATGTATAAAATGATAATTAAAAGGTTATTTTTAACATTCAGAATGGCTAATGACTGGACTAATAGACACAAATTTGGGCAATATTATAATCTTTTAAAGTTGGAGTGAAGTTTGGTCTAAAAAACTAAAAATTAAGTATTCAAGTAATAATATTCTGAAAAATTAAGAAAATAAACATTTCAAAAAATCTGTGGAACTAGTTGATGTACTGTATAGAATGATAGATAGATTTTTTTTGATTGAGTAGACAAGACAGACATTTGGCTCAGCCCACCCCTGCCCATGCCTAGGGTTACCCCTGGAAGGGTGTACAGTTATACCTAATAATGATGTCAGTGATGGTGTGATGACTGCAACCTGCAAAAAAAAAAAACTCTAGGAGTCTTAACCTGACAAATATTT
Source organism: Bagarius yarrelli (assembly GCA_005784505.1). Lineage (NCBI taxonomy): Eukaryota > Metazoa > Chordata > Actinopteri > Siluriformes > Sisoridae > Bagarius > Bagarius yarrelli. Next base: position 6,238,411 of record VCAZ01000025.1, read on the forward strand.
TTCTTCAATAGATCGAATTCGCAAGATATAATCTGTCAGTCTGGGGTTGTTACATTAATTGCAGCTAAAACAGTTATTTAAATGTTTTTTTTCCCTCCTTCTTCATTCAGCCGTAGCTTTATTCAAATACATTTAATAAAAAATGATCTTTTCTGTGTAGAAAACTCAGAAAAGAGGTGCTAAGGCTCAAACATTTGGATCACTACAATACAATACAGTATATATATCAGGGTTTCGGTACTTGTGTCGGTATCGGCTTCCGATATTACACTCCGATATTAAAGACTGATACGTCTTGTGGGGTCATTAAATACTACACATTCAGTAAGCAGTTGTAGCATTACATTCTTTCTTCACCAGAACTAACTGTTCCAGCATGACAATGTCCCTGTGCACAATGTCCCTGATCTCCATAAAGACATGCTGTGTTCTGGATGTTTTGGAGTAGAAGAACTCTCATGTCCTGTACAGAGTCCTGACTCTGACTCAACCCCTTTAAACTAAACACCTTTTGGGATGAACTGGAACCCCGACTGAACCCCAGACCTCCTCACCTCAACATTAGTGTCTGATCTTACTAATACTACTGTAACCGAATGATCAAATCCCCACAGACACATGACACAATCTAGTGGAAAACCTTAATACCTTGTTGAGGCTGAATGAACAAATTAGCCACAGTTACATGACACAGTTGGTGTGAGACCACATCTGGAATCGGAAATTTAAATAAACACATATATAAGTGATGGTCAGGTGTCCGAATAATCTTGTCCAGAAAGTGTATTTATAAGAATTATGGATACAAAAGTACACAAACCTTTAAACAAAACACAACAGTTTAAATAAAAGCACTGTATGCTATTTTAAATTAACACTAGAATTAATACTTCTCTGTCTCCCGAGCAAAATGCCTATCAATAAAGCTGCAATAAAAAATGACATAAACCCTACAGATTAATTCCCGGTTAGACAAAACATAAATCTGAAAAAAAAAAAAAACCCATCTGCAGTACATCTTTGCAGATGCAAATCAGCATCTTTAGAAAGGTACTGGCTTTGACACTCCACATCTGTCTCATGAATTACTTTAATGAATAAAAATGTTCGCAGACACAAAGATGCGCATGACAGAATTATTTCTACCAGCTGCCAAACTCCGTCGTGAATAAGCTTTCAAAGTTAATCGCTTTTCTTTTAGTACCGGTACACCTGCTAATGTCACGTTTTACAGCATTTACAGCATTTGGCAGATGTTTTTATCTAAAGCGACTTACATTTATTATTTTTATACAACTGAGCAATTGGGTGTAAGGGCCTTGCTCAGGGGCCCCAGAGGTGGAGGTTTGGTGGTGCTGAAAATCGAACCCCGGTCTTTATGGTATTAGTCCAACGCTTTAATCACTGAGGCACCACTTCCCATCCAGTACATAGCTAAATATTTATTGATTACGCAAACAAAATCACAGAATTTAAAAAAAAGGGATGAGTCAAGATTCTGGAAGGTTCTGGATTGGTTCTAACAATAAGTTTGCTTTGTGTCAAACTCTAACACAGATCCCTCATGAAAAGCAAGCCATGTGACACCATCCTGACCTAATGACAATTTTTTTCTTAAAGGCTAATTTTATAACTCAAGGCCTCGTGTATGTCCACCGACAGGGTGTTTTTACACCAGGAGCAGACTGGCCATCTGGCAGACAGGGCATTTTCCCTTAGGGCTGATCTACTTTTTTAACCAATACATCTCATATTGTTTTTAAACGATCAGACTCTTATCAGACTATACCTTTTCTGCCTAATTAGTTGATGAGGCTGGAATTTACATTTACATTTGGAGCATTTAGCAGACGCTCTTGTCCAGAGCGACGTACAAGAAGTGCTTTAAGTCACATCAAAAACATCTCAATGCTGATAATAGAATTTTTCACCAGACAGCACGACCTACGAGACATATAATCATCAGCCGAATGGTTCTCTTCTTAATTGCCAATCACATCTTTAAACATCTCCCCTTTTGCAGCATCAGTGTGTATCTGTCAAAATAATCAGAGTGAAAATAATCAGAGTGAGTATTTTGTGAAGCCAGACAATCTCCTGATAAGAAGGTTTTAAAAATGTTAAAGTTAAACGGTAAAATCAACAAGTGAATTCAAGTTTCACTAAAGCTTAATGTTGTGTAGCTGAAACTTGATGTAAATGCCTTTTTGTTACATATACTTTTTTTTACAGCACAGTGAAATTCTTTTTTTCGCATATCCCATCTTAATTAGTTGGGGGTCAGAGCACAGGGTCAGCTATGATACAGCGCCCTCTGGAGCAGAAAGGGTTAAGGGTTTTGTTCAAGGACCCGACAGTGGTCGGCTTGCTGGTGGTGGGGCTTGAACCCTGGTGTTTCTGGTTTTCAGATCAACAGCTGGCAGTGGTGGGGCTTGAACCCAGGTCTTTCTGCTGTCCAGATCAGCAACTCAGCGCCTTAATCATTTGTGCACTGTCCCCTGATGGATTTGTCTTCTTTATAGATTTCAGAGAATCAGCTTAGGCAACTGAGGCAGAGAGGAGTTTCCCCTGCAGTATTTAAAAGGGATCTAGAGAATATGTGTGTGTGTGTGTGTGTGTGTGTGTGTTCCCGAGTGTTCAACAGACTGTAGATAAGACGGTTTGTGTTATATTGTGGTAATCAAGGCAGGGTTTCTTACTAATATGATTTCTGAGAAGTCCTCTTTCTCACCACTGACACCTTTTGCTTGTCCTGAATTCTCTTAAATTCTTCAAAAATGCTTTGCGAAAGTGATGGTTAAAAAAAGTGCAATACAGATAAAAAAAATTGAATTGTGATAAACAAATCTGATAAAGTACATTGTGTAATCCAAGTTCATTTTTTTCATTAAGTTTCCTAATATCAAAACTTGAAGCTTCGAAGCTAACATAAAGGTTAAATCCGATTAAAATTATAGCATTGTGTTTCACAGACAAGCTAATGCTAATTTTTTTTCTTTTTATAGCTTTCAATCATTTATTTCAATCATCATCATCATATGAGAATAAATGAAAATAATGTCCTGCTGAGGTGAAGAGTGAACATCAAGCAAGGACAGAAAAAAGTCCAAGGTGTTTTTCTCTGTTGTGGTTCCTGATGGCATGCGGGAAGAAGCTCCACTTGATTCTCTTTGCGTTTTGCATTGCCTTTTAATGAGCTTTTTTTGGTTGAATTTGTGTATTTGTCCAATCTGTAGGAGACGTCCAGTGATAAAAGTTAAAAACTATAATAATGTTCTGCGGGTTAAAAGTCTCTTCACATCCTAATAACAAAAAGGACCAAATTTGACAAAAAGGTTAAATCCTATGAAAAAATGATAGCATTGTGTTTCGCAGACAAGCTAATGGTAATTTTGTTTTCTTGTTATAGCTTTTAATCATTTATTTCAATCATCATCATCATCATCATCATTACTGCACAAAAGCATACTGTACATGACCATCGTAGAACTCACCATAGAAATATTCCTTGAGTGTTCAGACCTAGACAGCTCAAGGTCAACCGGAGAAATCACAGAAAAATCTGCTGACTGTAAAAACAGAGAACAATAATGTGGTTCAGGCAACAGACAGCTTTAAAGTTGGTGAACAAAGCAACGTGTCTGCAACTTGCCTGAAAAAATGCTAAAGTATCCTAGCAACCTGGTTCTCATACCATAACTGAAGAATCCTATATATATCAAATGTTCTATACATCATCTATTATACAGATATGAATATAGAACAATAACGTGTGAATATAGAAAATGACGCAGAACTTTATCCAGACAACAGAGATAATTCTAAGCCTGCAATTCCCAGATATGTCAGAAAGATTTATGTATTTATGAATGAAATGCACATGAACCGGTTATTTTATCAGGATAAAGTTCTACTTCTGCTTTTTTATATTCAGACCCTTTCAATTCATATTCCACCAGTTACATTTACATTTATAGACCCCACATGCAGTGAAATGATTTTTACGAAATAAAAGAACTCAACATCATTTTTAATCAACAGAAAAATACGAGAATAAAGTAAAGGTAAATAAATAAACTGTGGGAAATAAGGAAATAAAGTCGCTATTTGGCAACACAATAAAAATAATTGCATAATCTATTGCATTTGGTAAACATTAGTAAGAATAAATAAAAATGAGATTATGAATATGATGTCCTGCTGAGGTGAAGAGTGAACATCAAGCAAGGACAGAAAAAAGTCCAAGGTGTTTTTCTCTGTTGTGGTTCCTGATGGCATGCGGGAAGAAGCTCCACTTGATTCTCTTTGCGTTTTGCCTTTTAATAAGCTTTTAGCTTGAATTTGTGTATTTGTGTCCAATCTGTAGGAGACGTCCAGTGATAAAAGTTAAAAGTATAATACGTGATTGTCTTCAATAACATTTTTTCGTCTGCTGGTTTAACGTCTCCTCACATCCCAATAGCAATCACTATATTAAGCGTCTCTAGGGCTGGACGGTATGACGGTATATATCGCTACCGCCAAATAAATTGTCAAGCGTAATAGATTTTTTTACATTTGGTGTATAACGTGACATATAAATAAGTGGGCGTGGCTAACTCATGTACAGCGTGAGTAAGTCCAGGACTCGCAAAATCACTACCTTGTCGTCTTGGGACTATTTTGTCTTCCAATGCTATCAGTCATTACTAACAAAAATAGAAAAGTGTTTACCCAAAGGACTACCAGGAATTAAAAAAATTGCGAGCCTTAAAGACGCTGCATGTAAGACTGAGGGAAAGAAAACAGAAAAAAAATAACTTTACGTTTTTATACGTTTGTATTTTCATTTTTAAACATTTTCATTCGTTATTTAAGTGGTATTTATTTTATACCTGTAAAAAGATAATAATAATAATATAATAATATAATAACAAGGTTTATCCAGCAGTGAAATGTGACATACAGTGGAATTTGTTATAATAAGGTTAATTCAGGGGCAGAACAGTGGCTTAGTGATTAGCGATTACCAAGCAGGGGTCTTTCTGTGTAGAGTTTGCATGTTCTCCCCGTGTTTGTGTGGGTTTACTCCGGGTAGTCTGGTTTCCTCCCACAGTCCAAAATCATGTATGTTAGATTGATTGGTGATTCTAAATTGCCCATAGGAGTGAGTGTAATAGTATAGTATAGATACTATAATAAAATAATTTTTTACTGTGTTTCTTCAGTGCTGTTTAACTGTTTAGCAACATGTGATGTTGTTTATGCTTTTTGCAGTTGCATCATGGGCCGTGAACTTTAGTTGAGCTCGTGATAAAGTGTAGGTGGAGCGACAGAAAGCCACACCACGCCGTTCCATTGCTCACTCCACCCCTTCACTTCACACCTCACTCTGCTCTGCTCCATTAGTGTTATACTGTTATATATAATGTTGGTGTTGCGTTTCCATGCTGGAGTCGACTACAGGAGTTAAGTGGTCTGAAAGATGATGTCATGGTTACAGTATTTCTTTTAAACAGGTTGAAATATGGTGTGATTGGATTTATGTGTTTTGATAGCAATGCATGGCTTATGTTGTTTGTGTACCTTTATGAAATAGCTCATAAACGGGTACTAACTTTTAACTGCTTTGGATGTGAAGGGTGGAACCTACACTTTCATTGCTATCAGGCTACAGTTAGCATTTTCTAAAATGTCCTACTGCACCTTAAGCTATATGGAATTTCGGAAAACTTAAACTTTAATCTTTTTTATTATGAATTTAACGCTTCCACTTGTTCATATAATATAATTATACAAACTGTCTTAAGAAGGTGTGTTTCAATTCCAAATAACTTCAAATATCTCCTGTTTAAATGCAGCATCATACCTCCATCCTTCACCCGGGGCTCCGGTATGTAAAGTATTTTACATCCGTATTCTCATTTTTTAAAATTTATGCCTCATTTTATACTCAAGTGCTAATAAATGTTACAGGATTATTTAAAGAGGGAAAATATTCTTCTAGGGTCATTACGCGTAACTGTATACCTAAAGCAATCCAAGATTCTCTGAAAGCCGCAATAAGATGAATAAGTGAAGTAGAAAGAAAAATCAATGCTTTCGATTCCATCAGGCGTTTGAGTTTGAGTTTCGTGTTGAGAGAAACCTTAAGTGACTCAATCAGCTCTCTGAAATGCAACAGGAATTATTTTCCTAGACCATCAGACGAGTGGGAAAACAGGATCGATCCAGAGCAGACGTTCAAACTGCAAATGTACAAACTGCAAAATAGAAATATTCCACAGCAATTTAATACTTTTAAGAAATTTTTCTCGGATTTTCCTAGTCGGTGAGAACAAGAAACAAATTGTGTCCAAATTGTTTGCCTGTGTGATGATGGATACGGTTGTCAGTGAGGACGCGATATCGAGGTGAAGCTGCTCTTCTAAATCCTTTCATCCAATCCAAGAATTTTATTATAAAACTGTAATGGGACTTTTATTTATTTATTTTTTTTATTTGGAATTTTCTAGTGGTGTTTTTTTCTAAAATTCTGGCGGTAAAAGTGTTTACATAAATCAGTGTAGTTTGCAAAAGCTTATCTCAAAAATTCACACTGGCTGTGGTGAGGACGCCAAGGCACATACGACTCCGGTGGAAGTAGTGTGAAAGCAATTCTTCATACACACCTTGTTAGTAATTTAAATGTCAATAGTGCTATTCATTATTCAGCCATCTGGGGACTTAGCACCAACCTGAAGCTCGACAAAATTCAAATGCACAACCTTTTTCTTCCTCTTCCTTTCCAGCCATATTTTTACCCAGTCCAGACTTCAGATTTGGTCTAAAATTAGATGACTTTATATATTATTAATGCTAAACAAAAAATGTTCGTTAAGCCAGAGGATAAATATAAAAAAAAATATTATTTATAATGCTCATAGGAGCTGTTCATGTAAACAAAAACCGAATGATAAACGTGATAAGGTGCTGGTTTATTCCAAAACATGTTCACTCAATAATGCCATGACCCCACGAACATCTTCATTGTTATTTTTTCCCCCCACAGGGATTCCTGCCCTTGGGATAAATCTTGAGGGTCGGCGTTTTTGGAAAAGTGTCATACTCCATTACCTGTGTGTTTTAAGGATTTAGCATAAAAATCTCAGTCAGATTCTGGAGGATGTGTTTTAGAATTCTTGTTGAATTATTTGTTTATTACCTAAAACTCTCTGTGCTTTACACCCGTACCATGGAGCTCTAATACACCAGCAGAGGAGAAAAATTGACTCTGGAAATTTTCATCTTAGTTTAGTTAAAGAAATTGATTTATTTCTGTAAGTCTGATCTAAAGTGAGTTGGGACGCTGTTGGCTTTCTGTGTCAGATTTTTGTCAACTACACACAAACATCTTATTGGTTGAAGTCAGATATCACCCTAAGATTGGAAATCACAAAGGGCGGAAATAGATTTTTTTTCTTTTATATATACACTGCTCAAAAAAATAAAGGGAACACTTAAACAACACAATGTAACTCCAAGTCAATCACACTTCTGTGAAATCAAACTGCCCGCTTAGGAAGCAACACTGACTGACAATCAATTTCACATGCTGTTGTGCAAATGGAATACACAACAGGCGGAAATTATAGGCAATTAGCAAGACACCCCCAATAAAGGAGTGGTTCTGCAGGTGGTGACCACAGACCACTTCTCAGTTCCTCTGCTTTCCGGCTGATGTTTTGGTCACTTTTGAATGCTGGCGGTGCTTTCACTCTAGTGGTAGCATGAGACGGAGTCTACAAGCCACACAAGTGGCTCAGGTAGTGCAGCTCATCCAGGATGGCACATCAATGCGAGCTGTGGCAAGAAGGTTTGCTATGTCTGTCAGCGTAGAGTCCAGAGCGTGGAGGCGCTACCAGGAGACAGGCCAGTACATCAGGAGACGTGGAGGAGGCCGTAGGAGGGCAATAACCCAGCAGCAGGACCGCTACCTCCGCCTTTGTGCAAGGAGGAACAGGAGGAGCACTGCCAGAGCCCTTCAAAATGACCTCCAGCAGGCCACAAATGTGCATGTATCTTCTCAAACGGTCAGAAACAGACTCCATGAGGGTGGTATGAGGGCCCGACGTCCACAGGTGGGGGTTAAGGTGCTGGTTTATTCCAAAACATGTTCACTCAATAATGCCACGACCCCACAAACATCTTCATTATTGTTTACCCCCACAGGGATTCCTGCCCTTAGGATAAATCTTGAGGGTCGGTGTTTTGGCATAAAGGATTTACCATATATATATATATATATGCATTTCTGAGGACATTTTATATAGACTGATAAAAAAACAGTACTACTCATGAAACACTAGAAATTCTTATATTCCTAAGTGTCTACTTTCATATGAGCTTTATATTAACCATCACTGGGCAGCGAGACACGACAACGACACTTAAAGTTGAAATACGTGATTGTCTTCAGAAACATTTTTTGTTCCACCTCTTCATATCCTGTTAGCAATCATTAAGTGAAACGGTCTAAATGTATTTATATAGTCTGTGGTAGGTGTAGGACCAAGAATTTTGGTCTGTATATTACGATAGGCTTTCCTACCTGCCTGTCATACTGTATGTATGTGCATTTTTTTATTATTATTAATTTATTACAACTCATTTGATAAAAAATCTTGGCACAATTGACTTGATTAGGGCAGAAAAATAGTGATTTATTGCGGCAGGTTCATGTTAAATAAGTGAAATACTAATAATAAAATAATTCCTAAATGTTTGTTCTATTTTTTTTTTACTTTTTATTATCATAATGATGAAACTTATGAGGAGGAACTTCATCTTCATCAGTATAACACGCTCACAGGATGACACTCACCACCAGTCCTGTTGGGAGTCAGGTTTTTTTTTTATGGTAGAGCCCATCAGTGAAGGAAAAAGCCAGGTCTTCTGGATACAACTAAAAAATATATAGAATTGTGCTGTGTGAGAGCTCCTCCAAGTCTCTGAGATTAAAGAGCTCTGACTTCAGAGAGTTCGCATCTCCTGCTAGGAGACACAAACTCTTTTCTTTTTCACACTGGATAAAAGCGAGGGTTCGTTCCGTACACTGTGAGTCACTGTAGTTCCGACTCATAGTCATGGTTAGTAATGTTTTAATTTTTAAAAAATGTATGGAAATATTCCTAAAAACCCAAATTAGACAGAATTTGCAAGAATAACAAATATATATATATAAAAAGATAACTAAACCCAAACCCTAATACTTAACTCTTAACCCTAACCCTAACATTAAACTTTAACACTAAACCCTAAACCTAAGACTAAACCCTAACACTGAACACTAACCCAAACACTAACATTAAACCCTAAACCTTAATTCTAACACTAAACCCAAACCCTAACATTAAACCCTAAATCCTAACCCCAACATTAAACTTTAACACTAAACCCTAACCCTAAGACTAAACCCTAACCCTATCACTGAAAACTAAACCAAACCCTAATACTAAATCCTAAATCTGAACCCTAACACTAAACCCAAACCCTAACACTAAACCCTAACATTAAACACTAACACTAAACCCTAACACTAACACCAAACCCTAACCCTTAACCAAACCCTAAACCCTAATCCGAACTCTAACACTAAACCCCAACCCAAGCCCTAACACTAAACCCTAAAACCTTAACCCTAACACTAAACCCTAACACTAACACTAAACCCTAACACTAACACTAAACCCTAACCCAAACACTAAACCCTAACCTAGTAGTTTGTAGTAAATGGACACAATCTAATGGGAGTGAATAGACTCTTAGTTCTAATAAATGATGAAACGTCTGCTGGGACGATGGCCTCCAGCTGCAGAGAGCTGAAACTCCTCCACAGCAGCTCAAAGTGCTCATACTGGGGGTGCAAACTGCTCCCTCACAGCTCCCACAGATTACTCACACGCTCAAAACGTCTGCATCTCCGGAGGACAAATCTGTACTAATGTTAGTATTATGCTTTAGGCAGTATCTAACATGCAGGGTGTTTTGTTGAAGTTACAGACAACAATTTGTTTTGGAGTTTCGCCTTCATCTTTACTTGTTTTTGAGGTTTTATTGGAATTTTTCCTCGAGATATATTCCAGCTTAAAAGAGAGGTTTAATTGTTGGTAGTCTGTCTTTTAGCATACACAAATACTAAAATCTTCAGCTTACAAAAGACGGGCATTTCATATTATATCAATATACAAGGGTGATTTTGTAACACAGCACAGAAAGGAAATAAAAAGAAAGGAGTTAAACAGTCAGTTGTATAGTTCTACGTCCGATCTGTAGTGTATGTCACGTTCATTAATGATTATTATGACCTCATCGCCATACGGCACTCTAAAGCTCACAGCTCATCACTGGAATATGTTATCGAATTTCTAATATAGTTTCATGATATTATCCAACACCTTCTTCAGGGATCACTAAAGCACAAGGTTTTGTTTTTTACTAAAAACCTACAAGACATTAAATCTTTTAGACAGCTTGAAAAATGGCTCGACTTTTCTTTTTAAGCCACTCACGAAATCACCACCAAAATCTTACCATTTGTTAGATCGAAGCTGGTAGTGAGAAGTTAAACAGCTGTGAAATTAACAGGAGCAAACTGTCCGAGATTCGCATTAAGTAAACGCATTGAGCGGTAAATGAAAGTTCTCTTTAAATGTATAACCACCATGTTTTTTTTGCTGTTGAGTGATTTTTATTGGGTAAAAAAAAAAGTAAGTAAGTAAAAAGAATAAAGACACTTTCATACTAGATGGTTTAGACTAAAATAGAGCAATTAGTAATATGAAGGATGTCATGTGGACTAGGAACCACACAGTGGTCCCAAATCCTAGGTTACCTGTAGGAGGTGGTGTGTGTTCAGCTTCAATGAAACTGTGCTGCGATTAGAGGTGGGTAAAGTATTCAAAAGCTTTACTTCAGTAGAATTAAAACTACTTATAAAAATAATAACTCAAGTATTCGCCCTTTCAGAGACGGCTGGGATAGACTCCAGCAGATCCCTGTGACCCCGAATTAGGGAATAAGTAAGGTATAGAAGATGAATAAATAAATGGATTCATGGATAAATGAATAACTCAAGTAACATTAAAAGTATTCATGTTTAAAGTGACTTAAGTAAAAGAGTAATAAAGTCTGGAATGGTAGGACTAGTCAAGTACTGAGTTACTAGTTACTTTGGATCTGATTAAATGAAGGGAAAATTTTGAATTTAGAAAAATGACTAACAATCGACTACATAAAATACACGTTGAAAAAGGTGAAAAGAAGTCAATGTGTAGGATTTTATAGTAACTTACAGTAAGATTAAAGTGTACCAGCGCAGAATGATGACGCACGTCCATCAAAAATGATGCAAAAGTATGACATAACTGTGCACACTGCGGTCCCCATGTCAAAACATCTGAACTGTCGGATTTAATACCACATATGAAAGTGGCACAAATCAGAATAAAAACTTTGGAATAACACTTAAATTAATACTTTTAACTAATAAAGAAATAAGCAGTAATACTTATAAACAAAGGTAGTTGCCTATTAGCTATTTGATATTTACTAAACTATGAAATATGAGCAATTAATAAAAAAATAAACAATTAATTACTAATCAAAACAGTAACTACCCCCTTACAAATTATTCAATTCAATTCAATTCAGCTTTAAACAGTTTTTTATATATAGTTATAAATACAGTTATATATATATACATATATATATATATATATATATATTATATATATATATATATATATATATATATATATATATATAAAAGGTGCGGTTAAAGTTGCGTTTTGTGCTGTTTTACAACTGTCATGAGAAAAGAACTTGGGGAAAAAAATGGATTTGGGCCACATTTGCTGTCAGTGTGATCATTAAAAATATAGACCAGGCGGTGTTGTGGATTAAGGCACCAGCAACCATATGCGCAGTTGTACTTTGGCGACCCGGGTTCGATTCCGGTTAGGGTCCTTTCCAGTCCCACCTCCTCTCTGTTTTGTCTTCTTTGAAGATAAGTGATATTTTCTTTGAAAATATAATAAAAAGCAAGGCGTCCTGTTACATCATGCCTTTTGTTTACCCACTTTCTAATCTTTCAAATTACTACACAAAACGCCTCGATACAACCGCTTACATGGGTTGATCGTCGTTTGTACCCATCTGGCATCCTTCTTGTCTGATCTCCATATAAAAGCCTCTTAGCCTTTCTCATCACACTTCCCAAAAAATTTCATGGATGAGCAATTTCCACATTTTCACCTCTCACTCTATCTCTGCTTAATACTGATTAGTAAAGAAAAATAGAGTATAAAGAAAGTGGATTCATTATACAATCAAATGCCAAGACTAAATGAAGATTTGATTTGATTATTTCGAGCCTAATTACAAATCTGTCAGAAATCCTGTTTAAAATCTGACAGGAGGAACTCATTTGATGAGAATGATTTGATTCTCTAGCTGGAATAGAAGAGGAAGATGCATTTGGCCCCAAAAAAACATTTACATTTTTGTAAGCTTGCCTTGTTATACTAAATCCTCTGATACATATAACTTGTCTAACTTGTTATCTAGTTAAATTAACGTTACTTTATTAGACATTTAGCATTAGCAAACCCGCCACTCCAGAATTTAACAATTCTCTTCATTGCAGAAATAAGCAAACTCAGCAAGCTGATGGGTGTGACTGTGATGTCATCACAAAAAAAAATTAATTTCAATTCATGTCAAATATAAGTAAAGTAGTTATAAGAAATAAAAGACATGATAAATGTGTCTTTATTTGTAGTAGCACAATAATGTAACATTTTAATGCATTTAATATAACATAGATATATTTTGGAACCATATATATATAGATATATATAGAGAGAGAGAGAGAGAGAGAGAGAGAGATATGTATATTTTGGGACAGTTTGTGGAAGACCTACATTTGAGTGTTATGGTCAGATGTCAGTGGACCTTTCAGCCATAAAGTATGTATCATGTCTAATGATGTTAATTTCCACCGAAGAGCAGATGACGCAAGAAGTCCAAATGAAAGATGGAAGGAAAAAACACATTGGAAGAAATAGAGGAGTTGTTATTGTAGCGGTTTAAACAAAATTTCCAAGAAAAGATCACCGAACATGTGTTCTCCATATATCGCCTTACACTAAAGGACGAATAAACGCATACAAAAGCCTGGCATTTCATTTTGTTGAATTAACCCTGCGACGACCTGCGAAACATAATACTCACCTGCTCAGTTTGATAGTAAAAATGAGGTACATGTAATTTACATCAGATAAGCGTGTTTACCATATGCCAGAAATGTAAATAAAAGCTTCTAGTCTGGATGTGTCATTCTTTAGGGTTGGGTGGTAATGGAATGAGAATCGTGTGTCACATATTCTCTGCTTCATTCACCAGGAAATGTCACTCAGCCCTCCAGCGCAATTTGTCCTGCTCCATTCCACTCGCGACGTTTCACTGCAGAAATGGATTGTGGAATGAAACACCATCGTTAAAAGTTTCACAAGAGAGTTGTGCTAGGGAGACTGTGAAAATCGAGATCTGATGCCTTTAGAAAATGTTAGAAAATATATACTCTAAATTATATAGTGCTTTTATATATATATAACAATATTTATATCAACTGTTCATACAGTGTTAATCTCAAACACGGTTTGATGTACTGTGTATAATCTGATATTCCAATGAATCGCCTGCCTTTCCAAATTCTGTGCCGTTGTGATGTCCTTCCATCAGGATCAATAAGGACCAGGACTTCTACTTATATTATGGTGGTGAAGATGAGTGCGTCCGGAGATGGCAGATCAGGCCTATCCGGCCGCGGAGGACTCGCCTGCATATTGGGCAAATGATGCTGTATGCTTGTGTTGTGGCATTAATTTTTGCACCCAGTGGTCAAAAAAGGAACTGCAACCAGCACCAACTCTAAAAATAAGGAATAGTCTTTCACTTTGCATGCCATCTAGATATTAATTTAGGATCTAAGTGTATAAATCTGGTACGTTTCAACAAAGAAAAGTAAAGTATGAGTTTAAGCAGTGAACAGAACTGCCTGTTATCACTAGAAGAAGAAGAAACTTATATTTATCACATATTTGTTACAGCACAGTGATATATTGAATGTCCTGGGATCAAACATGATACAGCATTGTTGGAGTAGAGAGAGTTAAGGGCCCTGCTTAAGGGCCCAATATCGAAATCTGGAACCCAGATCTTCTGATAAATTAACCTTTTAATTCATCACTGCCTTCAAATAGTTATCATCGAATTAATTTACGTTTTTGCAGAAAATTTTCCCTTTTATACAGCTTAGCAACTGAGGGTTAAGGGCCTTTCTCAGGAGCCCAGCAGTGGCAACTTGGTGGTGCTGAGAAGCAATAATAAGCAGTCCAACATCTTAACCACTGCGCTACCACTTCCTCCATTCAATTTAATTTTTGTTTGAATGTGAATGTATGAACAGAAGATAATTTTAAAAGGATTCTTCAAACAGGATTCTTCTGGCTCGTGTCCATTCCGGTCCCACCCCATTCTCTCTATCTTTCCCATTTCATCCCTGTCCTGTTGGTTTAATAAAGGAAAAATGAAATCAGAGCTGGGTTAACCTAATACACCAGAGTCTTTCTGATCTCAGCCTTATATAGGAAAGAGCTCTTCACAAACACTGGTCCTCTTATACGTCTCACACTGTGGCACCAAGCAAGTTTCAAAAATTGTTCTGGCAGCTGGGGCACAACATAAAGATGTGCATGAGGTGAGGCATTTACACCATACCGGGACTACAGATGTGTTAAATGAATCTAATTATCTGCTATGTAAATTGAATATTGACTGGCTTTATTGACTGGCTTTGTAAGGAGAACAATGAAGCTTTGAGTAAAGAGGATTGTAGGTATAAAAAGCTCTGAATGGTGGCCGGAACTAGAAAGCTGAAACAGAAATGTATTATAATTATTTGGTAATAGTCTGTAATCTATAAATATAAAAAAATCCATGTCCCGTACAGGATGGACAGGCAGGTGGGCAAGCAGTTGCATGGAGAAAGGAAGTAAGTTAACCTTAATGTTAGTCTTTCTTTCTATAAATAGTCTTACACCCAGAGTCTGACATTTAGTTCTAAAGCATTTCACCCTTTCTGTATGGATTATCCAAAAGATCAGACGTTCGACTACTGTAAAGCTCTTTTATAGGAACGAGTGTTTGACTATCAGGACACAGTAAGGACAGATAACCATGAGAAGCATGTACATGGACATGTGGACTGTAAATATGAGACTGGATGTATAGTATAAAGACAAAATTTATGTTACAGCCAAAGTGAAAAGTGCATTAGGTGAAACTGACATTAACTCTTGTTAGCTGGCTATTTCAAAATTAGCTAATGTTAACTGTGCTGTCTAACAACTACTAGTTACATTAACCGTTTATCACATGACTTTTTCTTTTTTCTCTTTCTTTCTCTCTTTCTTTCCTGACCAACAGAGGACATTACAAGCAGCTTTGACAGATTGTAATGCTAATATTTCATGAAACGGTCAACTCAACAAGACACACCTGAAAACAACAAGGATCACATGACCAAACTAAACCAATGAAGACATGCCACATTGCCAGAGAAATCATAGACTAGATCAATGAAACAGAAAGACTTTCCATTGCCCTCTGGTGGGCCGGCAGGGCATCACACCTAGCAAGCCAGACAGAATTTTTATAATAATGGATTAAGTCAAGTTAAGTTTAAGTTTGTTTAGTCAGCACCTCTATTTTTTGCCTAGTCCGCATAATAAAAGAGTGATGATCACTTAAGAGCCAGAATATACACACCATACACTCTTTTTCTGTTTAAATGTTTATTTCATTAGAAGCCTCACTTTCTTTGTGTAACTCTTCTAGGACACACGCCTTGTTCAATTCAGGGCGCTCAATTCACCTACTGGGCCATGGGATGAAACCGGAGACCCTGGTGGAAACACACAGAGAAGGAAAGAACATCTTCTCCCAGGGCTCAGAATTTAACCGCAATCACTGCAGCTGTGAGGCAGCAGTGCTACCAGCTGTAACACCACTTGATATAATTATTACTTCAGCTTATTAGTGCTAATTACTGCATTACTTCTGGAACCCGGAAACTAAACCTGTTGCTGTTTTTATAACAAAATTTTTATACAAATATTTATTGTAAAATATGTATATGTAAATGCCCTATTCACAAATGCACACAATTTATTGCTCAGAGGTTTATAGTCGCTATTCGATGCACCACTCAAATGATGATTGGAGTTTAGCATCTTTTAGCTGGTGATTGGTGATTATCTGGTAATTATGTGCTTATTGTTGGGCAGCAGCTTTTAAATAGCAGTTAATGAATTTTCAACTGGAAATCTCAGCAATTTTTAAGCAATTATTCCTGCCAGAAAAATCCACCGAATAAGGAAAAAGAAGCTTTGCTCTAATTTAAATATTGTTTGTTCGTATCTGCATGTAATTCAGTAGGTAGTTAAATGCGAGAGTATTGTTCCCACTTAGACCAACAGGTTCGTAAAATAAAGCCAAATGAATTTGTGCTTATAATGCTGTGTTTCATGTTTAAATGTCTGCCGTTGTAGACAAGCTTTCAGTTTATTGTGAGCAGAACAAATAGAAGGTTAGTTTCTCACACACACACACACACACAGAAGGAAAGAACATCTTCTCCCAGGGCTCAGAATTTAACCGCGGCTCAGAATTTAAGGACGCAGTAAAGCACTGATTTGGTATCCAGTCTTCTTACGGATTTTCAGGGCCATAAAATGTATTAAGGAAATTTACTTTAGTGAACAAATAGATAGATAAGGACGAAGCCAATCGAGTAAGTAAAGAATGAGACAAACTGGCACTAAGAAATGTAGATGGATAAATAGACGGATAATTAAATATATAGACAACTAGCTAGACAGACAGACAGACTGATTAGGTGACTGATAAATTGTCTGGTTTACTAAAAGCTATAGAGGTAAATATACAGACAGACAGACAGACAGACAGATAGATATCAAGTTAGACAGGCAGACAGATAGAAATCCAGTTAGACAGACAAACAGACAGACAGATAGATATCAAGTTAAACAGACAGACAGATAAAAATCCAGTTGGACAGACAGACAGATAGACAAATAAATAGATTAAACTTCTTGCTCTTATTGTTTCTGTATTTGACCATTTTAACATTATACCATTAACAACAGGTTAAACAATTTCCTGTTTGTTCTCTTGTCTGGCAGCTGTTTTCAGTGTGAGAGGACACACACACACACACACACACACACACCTTTTTCCTTATCATGGGTTACATTACCTTATCCAGCAGGGCAGCAGACCCCCAATCTGCCCTTCTGCACACGGTCACATGGGGCCAATTAGATCCAGGAAAAACTGTCATGTTCAGAAAAGATAGTGCCAGGAGCGTTTCTTGGCTCAGTGAGAGTGAGGAATGATGTACATATGAACTATATACAGTACGTATATTCTTATTACTGTACGTAAGTAGAACGTTTGGTTCTTATTTGAGTTTGAAACTAATATATGAAATTCTCTAAATGTATGTTTAATAATCCTGGAGGACTTAATTATGCTAATCAAGAGACACTATAAGCAATTTTTAATTAACACAATCAAAATAAATCAATTCCTGTTAAAAAACACTTCAGGCACCAGAAGCAGCAACGTCTGAGCCAGTGAAAATAGATGACCATCTCTCACCCAATTAACCACCATAATTAAATCATTTGAAGGGAAACATCGTGGAAAAATTCGACATGGAACCCAGCCATTAGCTACTATAGCTAAGGGAACTCCACTAGCTAAGATCGATAATAATTTCTCAGAGTGACTGAATTTGAAATGAAAACAGATTAGCACAGGTTAGCTAGCTAGCCAGCGTAGCCTAGCCTAGCCGTAAACGTTAAACAAGTATATAAACTTAAAACATGAAACGTAACAAAACATGAAACAAGAACCCACAAGCATGAACAAGAACATAAAGACATAAACTGTAAAAATATGACACCAAAACCCATTGAGTGTTACACATATTAGCTCTAAATTTTGCCTTGTTGTTTGTCAATAATTTAAGATAAAAAGGAAAAGCTGGAAAATAATTGTCAGAATTTGATTACTTAAAAATTTACCATAGATTTTTAAAAAGTCAAAAATCTTTGAGATCATAATAATCTAATCTTGGGAAAGTTCCAGAATATTTGGATAATACATTAATGTTGTTTGCTGACAATTACAATTTTGATATAATACAAAAAAAGGAAAACTTATAAATTTTAGAGATAATAAATTAAATAGACAAAATTCTGGCATACTGTTTTTGCAACTTTTTCCTATTTGGGCTTCCGTAGCTGTATAGCATAATCCGAATCCGAATTTTATCGTCTATTATTCCAAGTTCCGAAATAAGTTTAATGTAGGGGAAAGACATCCCTTTAAAAATCTGTTATTACCTTTAATATTTTTAGCATAAAAGTCTTATGAGGCCCGAAAACTATAATTATTAGCCTCACTACAGTTTATTCAGCTGAGCTCTCTGTAACCTAAGCAGGGGCACCACTAGTATATGAGTTTGGGCCCCTTACTACACCCATTGTACACCACTTATATATTTACAATTCGGCTAGTCCCGTTATTACTAATAAAACACATCTCCGGGGGCCCCCAAAGTGCAAACTTCCCAACACATAATGGCACTTTGGTAACTTTAGCCTCATCTTTTAGCATAAAATTTGGTCCTTTAGCATATCTTTATTTAAGCATCAGGTGTTGCTGTTTATTCAGTGAATATTTGTCTGTTTTTTTGACCTTGGCTTGTCTAGTTGTTATTCTGTTTCGTTCTCCATTTTCTCTGTCATCTACCTCTGATCCTCTGTGTATCGGATCCGAAATGTTAACTGAATAAAGATTTGACTTTGCACTTGGATTCTTTTCTTTTTTTTTTTTTTTTGCATACAATTTCTGCCCATGCTCCTGGGTTCTGACTCATTTACTGAAATTTATTCGACTAAATGTTCAGAGAAGTTGTTATAAAAATTCACATCATACTTAGTAAAAGCTGTTTGGACATGAACACCATCTAACCGGTTCCACAGATGATGATAAATGATGCAATATAAAATCCGTTGAAGTGAAATTGATAAAGCGTAATTATCCTGATCCAAAGGCTCTTGAGGAAAGTCTTAATGATGTAACCAAATTAACATTTCAGAAGCGAAAGATGCGGCTATTTATTAACAAGAGAGAAAAAGAGAAAGAGAGAGAGAGAGATGTGAATGAGATTCCCTTAGCACAACACATTACACAGCGGTTAGATTATAAATAAATGCAGCAATTTCAGATAATAAATCTCTCAAAGATCAATATCTCAAAACATTAATTTAAAAAATATATGATATATGCTAATATAAATAAAATATATGCTATAATTTTACAAACTTTGGTTGGGTGAAAGGCCGCACTCACGTGTACTGTATGTCCTGCACCAAATCATAACTAAACTGATTAAAAGTCTGACTAAAATATAATTTTGTCATATTAATATCCTGAAAAGGGGCCTTATTTAATTTTTCTTTTGCATCTGAAATGCTACACTGATATCGTAAGGGTATTTTTGCCTGCAGTGCTATTGCGATAGTTAGCACGCTAGTTAGCATGTAATTTACATTTTGTAGCATTGTACAACTGAGCAATTAGTGGTTCAGGGCCTTGCTTAGGGCCCCAACAGTGGCAACTTAGTTGTGCTGGGAATCGTACCCCCCGATCTTCCAATTAGCAGGCTAACACCTTACCACTTCCCCCCACTTTATGACTAAAATGGTTCATTGACAATATTTTGTTATGGTCACACTTGAATTGGTTACAAAATAGATGAAGACAGTTAAATCTTCCCATCAGGTATGTAAACTGTTACCTGAGAAAAGAGGAAGAGGGACCGATAAATCCTATGGTGAGACTCGTCATGTCCTTATATGGAAAATGATGAAAACTAATTATTAAAACTAGGTTTTCGTCATTAATATTTAACATAACATAATAAATGTTCATTTCTGTAATTAGAAATGAGTGAGAGACCAAAAAAAGACTGTAAAACCGTCTCTTTTTTTTTCTACTCAAGGAAATGTTACAAAGTCAATTTAACACATTACTACCCACCTCTGCTAATTGGTTTGGTTGGATTTCTACCAGACTTCAGTGTGGCATTTGTGACATTTAAAACTGTGACAATAAGAGTTTATGGGGATCAGCCAAATGCTCTATGATTGTGTGTCGATTACTTTTACTCCCTTAACCCTGAAAGACACTTTTATTACAATGTCTTTCTAAAAACATTTTCAAGTTTTATTGTTTGCATCCGAGCCATTCTACAACAAGATCTGATGGGATTTTTTTGTTAATAAATAAATAAATATATGGATGGCAGAGCTGAAGATGTTGAGGTTTTATTTTGGAAGGTTGAGGTTAGACAACTTCATCAGGAGGACGGCTCATGTTAGATGTTTTGGGGAGAAAGTCAGGGATTGAGGTGGTTTGGACATGTACAGAGGAGGGATAGTAGATATATTGGTAGGAGGATGTTAGAAATGAAGCTACCAGGCAGAAGGTAAAGAGGAAGACCAAAGAGGAGGTATATGGATGCGATAAACGAGGACGTGAAGTTAATGATTGTGAGTGAAGAGGATGTAGAGAATAGGGTGAGGTGGAGACAGATGATTCGCTTTGGCAACCCCCTCTGCTCTGTGTTGTTCTTCTGTTATATGGCTTGTTGTTGTTTTGTGTAGTTCTGTGTAGTTCTGTTTAGCACCATGGGGTCCTGGCGAAAGGTTTCATTTCACTGTGTACTGCGTCTGCTATATATGGTTGAAATGACAATCAAGCTTCTTGAATTTGAACTTAAGGTCCATGACAAGAGACTGTTCGGCTTCTAATTTTTTAGCAGAGCTTTTAAAAGTCTACCGTTTGCTCCGGTCCTCTGACTCTGACCTCTGACCGGATGACTGGCCATTTTCCGCTTATGCTCCTGAACTCTGGAACTCCCCACCCTACAATATTACACATGCTGATTCATTTAAATAGTTTAAAGCATCTTCTAAAACTCCCTGTATTCTTGCATATCAGTGTTTCAGACATGTTTTTTTTTTTTAGTTTTATTTATATACTGTTCTTATTTGTGCCGTATTATTTTTTTAAACTTCTTTTTTATTCAAAGCCCTTTGAGAAGTCTATTTTAAAGGCGCTTTATAAAAATATCAATATTGTTATTTTACACCCAGAGATTCCATCGTAAATGCTGAAATAAAAAAAACAACTATTCATTAGTAATCAAGAAAGGTGCTGCTGTGTAAATTCCATAAAGTTAGAGTTCTAGTCTTTTATTTTTTATTCCCCAAACGTCAGTTATTACAGAACTCCAGAACTGGGAACGTAAGCATTTTTTAATCTACATATTTCACTTCACACACATCAGCTGGGCCTTTTTGTGTAATATATCAAACCTGACAGAAATGATTGCCATCCCCACTGGATTCTGAGTTGCCTGCTGTCCATCTTTTCCCATCCCAGTGATAGGAGCTTTTAATGTGTGTGTGTGTGTGTGTGTGTGTGTATATGTGTGACTTGGCAGCCTATAAGCTTTCACAGCTTCACATACCTCCTGCCGGAGCCTCAAACTGATTTGGTCCTAAAGCAGTGCTGGGATAATCTATAAGCTCCAAACAATAATGCTTTATAATTGGCCTTTGCAGCAAACCACGGGGTGTGTCGAGCTTTACAAATAAGACTGCGATGGATTTGTGATGTAATGCTTTAAAAAGGGTTACAAGCACAGATTTGACAAAGTTTGCATTACAGACAAGCTCCAGCGATGAACATCTACTTATTATCAATAATTAGATCCAGGTTTCGTATCTAATTGAACATATTATCACTAAAAATATTAATAATCGTAGAATACACAAGTGTATAAGCCAGTGATTAGATTCTGTGGTGTAAACAAGATGCGTTTCGTAGGTTCATGTCAAGTTTCTTTCCTATCCCATCCGTTTGCCAGGCGGTGCCGTTATTTTAGCTCTTCGGATGAAGCGCCGAGCTCCTCTGTGTCCGCCTGCAACACAGACACATCATTAGCACACAGATAGCAGGAGGAGACAGGCATAAGACTCGGAATAAATCAGCTGCGGGCTAAGATGGAGAAAGCTGAAGGTGTTTGTACCGAGAAGCCAAGAGCAGCATCTGTGCCTGTGTGATTATTTCTGTATTATTATTGTTACTTCCTGTAAAGTGGCAGAAATCCATGAGTGCGTGGTGGCTCACCTCCAGCTTCTCCGTCTCTGCTTTAGCTGGAAGAGACTTCTGTGGTGTGTGAAAGGCCTGGGGGTAAATATTAAAGAGGTTTTTTGAAGCTTGGTTGTAGACTTTATTTTATTTTCTCTCTCTCTCTTTGCCACTCGCTTTCTCTAACTTTTTTTTTACTCTCTCTCTTTCTCTGTCTCTTTCACTTGCCCTCACTCTCACTCTCTCTGTCTTTCATTTACTCTCTCTCTTTCTCTCTCTCTCTCCCTCGCTCTCGAATCCCTCGCTCTCTTTCTCTCTCTCTTTCTCTCTCTCTCTCCCTTTATTTTACTCTCTCTTCCTTTCTTTTTCTCTCCTTTTCACTCTCTTTATTTCTCTTTCTTTCTCTATCAACCTGTCTTTCACTCTCACTCTTTCACTCACTCTCATATTTAACATAATACACTAGGTGGTGCTGGACAGCCGTCAAAATGAATCTTTCACACACACACACACACACACACACACACACACACACACACACACACACACACTTTATTATTATCAGAATAAAAATAATTTGTTTGATATGTTAGACATTAATTGTTGTGTCTGAGATGTAAATTGGACTCGCACCTTTTTCGCGAGCTGCACCTCGTCCGTCGACTTGGACCGACTTTTCACGGCCTGTTTTTGTGGCGAAGTGTTCTGTTAAAGACAATAAACAAAACCGTGTACTGTAACCCAAAGTAAAATAAAAAAAATATGAATAATTCGTTGTAGCCAGCATTCGGGTGTAACTACGGTGTAACTAGGGTGTTACGTCATTTAATTACGAAATAAATGTAGCAGTAATTTGTTACAGTTTTACTTAAAAAAACGTTAACGATTGTAAATAGGGTTACATTTGAATATTTTCGTTAGAAACCTAGCATTGGTTTAATAATATTCGTTTGTTGTATTATTTTATTATTCTAATGCTTTTTATTGGTTCTCTCGTTTAAAGTTGTTGCGCACCACGTCTGCCAATTACATTAGTCCACATTGCAGCTAAAAAGCTTCAGGCTACGACACCCTGGCTAAACGTTACCACCAAAAAAAAAGCATTTCAGCGCTGGAAATCTGATAAGGGCAAAATTTTTTAGCTAACTTTTATTGTGCTATCGACATTATACGTTTCTGTACAATAAAAGTCGGTTTAGCTGCTATACGGGAAGAAATAACAGAAAAATTCAGAAGAAATACCCCCAAAATCTTAGTTAGTGTAAGGTTTTCATGTACTTGTTTGTTTTGTTTTGTTTCATGTTTATTGTTTTATGTCTAGGCTAAGCTAAGCTAGCTTCTCCTTGTCCTTGTGTCTTGTTGTCATTGGTTAGTTTGGTCCTTATTGTTCACAGGTGTTCCTTGTTTAGTCTTGTGCTTATATGCCCCCTTGTAGTCTTCTGTCTTTGTGGTTTGTTGTTCTTTGTACCACTGCGCTGAGTTTTTGTTCATGCTGGTGGCACGTGTTAAAGTGTTAGTGTTCATGTTCAGTCTAGTCTGGTGAAGTCTGTCAAGTTTAGTTGATGTTTGTTTGTCTCATTTTGTAAATAAACTGCACCCATGGGTTCTCAACACATCTTGCCTTAGTCCTTTACAGTTAAAAACTTAAAAGTAATGATATGTAATTAATTACTTTGTTTTTATTAAGCAATTCAAACATTTCACTACTTATTAAATTTTAATCTGTAATCTGTAACCTATCCCATGTCCACATTACCCTTCCCAACAATAATATGAAACCCTGGGAGCCCCGAGCACTGACTTTATTCTCCGCTTGCTCCATGGCGAGTAGATCGATCGTTGAGGCTCGGTTATTCGTGCTGTCCCAGCAGGCTTTCTTTCTGAAAAATAAATAAATAAATGTTTATTAATCTTAAAAAAAGTCAAACTCTGTGTTGCCAGATTGGGTTAGTTAGGACAAATTAGGTTTTGCTTGATTGTCATCAGAATTTAGTGTCACGGTTGTCCTTGTATTGCAATTCATAACTGATGTTCTGTATAAAAAAACCTCATTAATGTTGCATGAAGCAATATATCAGAATAATATTGGTTTATAACCCAGAAGTAGTTTAGAAATGATGGACTGATGCTTTTATTGTAAATGGGTGACTTTGGAATGTTTATTGTGTAATATATTCAACTGACATTTAATTAATACTCCCTAAAAAAAGCTTCTGGTTCTTAGTAAAGTAAACAATATTTTGTCTGTAGAATTTTCGTGAAACAAACTTCAAATCTATAAAACAAAAAGCTTGACAAAAAAGACAATAAAGTTGAATCTAATCTTATCTAATCTAAACCTGCATCCAAAACCTGCATCCGAAATCGCATACTACTTAAGTACGTACCACATATGAGTTAGCACGTCCTTTCCGACCGTTAAAGAAGTTCTATATAGTGTGGTTACGTGTAGTATGAATGAAATTCTGACGTACTACAGTACATCCGCCATGTTAATATGGTCCCGTGACATACGATGTCACAGCAGCACAGATAGACTGTTAAACTCCTCTTAAATTAAGCCTGAAGACTGTGAATAATATGACATATTTTAATCTGAAATATAATATAATATTATATAAGCTATATTATTATCCCATGTCACACAGGTTAATATAGTGTCTCTAGTTGAGTGGGGATTTTAATATACAAACCTACCCATCCGTTAACGCTTCAGCCAACACAAATCCAACAGCCCAGAGAGTTTAAATTCATTAGTCGCCACAGCAGGAGCCAACAAAAACCATTATCTGATTGACGACCAATACAAAAAAGCTAACTAAAAAACGCCTCTAATCGCTACTCTGAGCCTTTCTGAACAGTCTGTATTACCAGACATCATTGCCATGGAAACAAGAAGGCATTGGGTATCTGTCAGATGAATTTGGGTAAGTATTAAGAAGAGGTTATTTTTCTGGCACACCTGTCGGATCTTGAATTATGACATTAAATAAAGCAATACGAACGTTTATTGTATCTATGTAGTGACAGAACTATGTAGTGAGGTTGAGCTTCGGAGATATTTTAGATAGATAAGTTATGTATAATGAGTGAGGGAGTTTTCAGGGTTTTATCGGTTAATAATGGTTGAGCTGCTTGTCTAGGTTATCTAGAAAAGATAAGATAAGATCTTAAGATAGGATACAAGATATAATAAGATAAGATGAAATAAGTTGTAGTATAAGATAAGACAAAATAAGATAAGATAAAATAAGATAAGGTAAGATCAAGGATATAAGATAGAATAAAATAAGTTATAGTATAAAATAAGAAGAGATCTGATAAGATAAGATAAGATACAAGATATAAGCTAAGTAAAAGTAAGTAGTATAAGATAAAACAAGATAAGATAAGATAAGATAAGATAAAATAAGATAAAAAATAAGATAAGATAAGATAAGATACAAGATATAAGATAAGATAAAATAAGTTGTTGTAGTATAAGATAAAACAAGATAAGATAAGATAAGATAAGATAAGATAAGATAAGATAAGATAAAATCAGGTATAAAATAATACAAGATAAGATTACTGTAGCAGAGGAAAAAACAAATATATATACAATAATCAACAAAAAGCAAGAATAATTGTAGATACACATTTAAACTAAGGTTATCTGTTATCATAATTTAAAAATCTACCTACCATTCTTAAGTTTTTTCAACGAGGCAAGTTTTTATCTTTTTTAAAAACTTTTCTATTTATTCCACTATCAACAGGTAGTCATCTGGGATTGTGGGTAATTTATATATATTAACTATCAACCCAAGTGAACGAACAAGCATAAACTTACAATAAAAATTTATATTAAAATGTTTAAAAGTCGTACGATAAGTTTTATAACTTGGACTATAACGTGGATTAGTTTATAAATTAACCGATGGATTCATCTCCAATGTCTGAATGTTTAGATAAGTTAAGCCATGGTTATTCTTGCCAGAACCAGGGAAAGAACCCATGACAGAAGATGCACACTGTTAGATTTTCCTGTATCTGAAAGAATAAACAAAGATTATCATAAATAAATCATGCTATTAAAAATAATCTACAGTTCAGGAGTGAATTTCACCTGATACAGACGGTCCAAAAGTGGTTGAGCCTCTGAAAAATTGATAAGAACCATAAACTATCCTATAAATACTATAAATATAAATATCAATAAAATAAAATAAAACATAGCCCTGTGATGGACTGGCGACCTGCCCAGGGTGTACCCCTCCTGCCTTTCGTCCTTTCAGACGGCTGGGATAGACTCCAGCAGATCCCTGTGACCCCGAATTAGGAAATAAGCGGGTATAGAAAATGAATGAATGAATGAAAATAAAAAATACATAAAATAAAGAGAAAATTACCAGGCAAACATTTAGTAATATTGAATAATATTTATCAAGTGTGGCTGTTTTTTAAATCCTATTCTATTCATGAGCATTTTGTAAAGGCTGATCTTTAGAAACTGAACCCAATTAGTCACACTATATTGAAGTCGAACATTTCCATCACTCGACTCTGTCGGCGAAAGTGAAGCCGTGAGGAACGATGCAGAAATCTGTTCATCTCAGCGTGGTTCTACTTAGTGCAGTAATTACAGACCAGCAATTAACACCAGAAACCAGAATCTGCTGAAAACACCACCTTAATCATTTCTTATAGCAAGAACAAATAACATAATTGCCCCATACAAGGGCTAAGAGATGAACTCTTACCTTGCTGAGATGGAGGATGCTGGTGAAGTCTATCCTGCTGCTCCTGATGAGTAAATGGAGGCAGCACAGCACACAGGAAAACCCCACCGAGCACAGACACGGCTCTAGACCACGATTATAAAGAGCAAACCTCCCACCATGTTGATATGCTTTCTTTTCTGTACCTTTGTTTTTTTTGCACAATCTTTTTGTTTTTTATTACTTACCTGCACCACGTTCTAAAGCGTCTGATAGATTTTTACCCTGAATTTGATTAAGGCTTACTTAAGGCTCTTCACTGTCTATTCAGGACATAAAATAAAATGTCTTCTGGAAGCGACTTTCCCCAAAATAAGCAGGAGATAGGGAGAGAGAGAGAGAGAGAGAGAAAGTGCAAGAGAAATTGACAGAGAGAGAGAGAGAGAGAAAGTGCAAGAGAAATTGACAGAGAGATAGAAAGATAGAGAGAGAGCGAGAGAGAGAGAGAGAGAGAGAGAAAGAGAGAGAGAGAGAGAGCGAGAAAGAGAGAGATAGGGGGTTGGGCAAAGAAAGAGAAAAAGAGAAAGAGGGGTAAAGAGAGAGGGAGAAAAAGTGTAAGAAAAAGAGAGAAAGAGAGGGAGAAAGAGAGAGAGAGCGAGAGAGAGAGAGAGAGAGAGAAATACAAAGAGAGAGTGAGAGAGCGTGAGAAAGAGTAAGAATGTACTTGAATATGTGGTTAAGTCTAAATTCCTTTGTGTGTGTATGTGTATGTGTGTGTGTGTGTGTGTCTGTGTGTGTGTGTGTGTTGTGTCTGCGTGTGTGTTTATGCATTATATTGTATGAAAAAGCCACAGGCATCCATCAGCATCAGGAGGTCAAACAAATCACACACTATTTATTAGCTTCTCACTCTTTTTCAATGTCCTCCAGTCTCCAAACGCAGGACGACACTGTGGCACAAGAAACTACACTTCAATCCTTCCCGGAAAACCCGTAGATTAAAATCGCTAAACTTCATCAGCACAGGTTCATTCCAGCGTTTTCCTCTCAAACTTATTGTACTTAAGACGTTAAACTATTATTAATTTCATTTTTCTTCTGTTTTCTTTTCTTTTCTTTTTTTCTCTTTTCTTCTTTTCTCTGCATTTTTCTTCCCTTCTCCTGTCTCTTCTTTTCTCTTTTCCTTCTATTCTCCTCCCTTTTCCTCTCTTTTCCTCTTTTCCTCTCTTCTCTTCTCCTGTCTCTTCTCTTTTCTTCTCTTTTTGTCTCTTCTCTTCTCTTCTCTTCTCTTCTCTTCTCTTCTCTTCTCTTCTCTTACCTGTCCGCTGAGCTCACTTCCACTTTTCCTTCTCTTCTCTTTTCTTTTCTTCTTTTTTGTCTCTTCTCTTCTCTTCCCTTCTTTTCTTTCACTCGTCTTGTCTCATCTTTTCTCTTCTCTTTTCTCTTTTTATTATCTTCTCCTCTCCTCTCTTCTCTTCTCTTCTCTTCTCTTCTCTTCTCTTCTCTTCTCTCTTCTCTTTCCCTTCTATTCTCCTCTCTTCTCTTCTCTTCTCTTCTCTTCTCTTCTCTTCTCCTGTCTCTTCTCTTTTCTTCTCTTTTTGTCTCTTCTCTTCTCTTCCAAAAAAATAACCGAAATATAAATGTGTTTTTGTTACTTTTGTATATAATTTTATGCAATAATAAATAAGTAAAGTAATTGGAACGAATTTAAAAGCTTCAATTCTATTTAACATAAAATAATTAGAACTATTTTTATCTTTTATGCACAGTTTACTCAAGTTTTTCAAGTAAACATTAATTAATTTTATTTAGGGCAAACGGTGACCAATAAACTCATCTTTTCCAGGCTTAGAGTGTTTAAATAGTGATATAAACCCATTTCTGCTTTATGAGACGCTTATAAGCATATGTATGTCTGTACAGTTCTATCCCAAAAGAGGAAAAGCAGAAAGCCGACAGTGTCAGTATTCCAAACCAGACTCATTTATCATTTATTCATTTTTACTGATTGAAAATGTCTGAAAAGTCGATTTTTCATTTACTCCGTCGGAATGGAACAGCAGTGTACTGTTAAAAGGCGTCTTTGCGGAATAGGTGTCGATGTGCAGCAGACTGAAAAGCACAGAGGAAGCAGGCTAGCTGAGATAGCAGTGATCTACACATTATAATGCAAAGGGAAAAAAAAAGCGAAAACAAAAGAAGACATGACAGTCAGAGAAATCCAGCGTTGTTTGTAAAGCTGTAAATATATTTTTGACACCTGACATTTATATTAAATAAATACATTTCACTGAATATTAACACTGTGCTAAATGGCAAGAACTGTAAACATTCTCATTCCGTCCTTTAACCGATGCCGAAATGGCCTTTGAGCCGAGCGTCCACCATTACCCAAAAGTGTTTAGTTTAACACTCTTTAAATAGAAATGAATTCCCAACTCCACCTCATACCACCGTTTCCCGAGCTGGGTTCGAATGCTCTTTAGTTAGCGTCCTGTCTACAGGCTCTGTAGAGCAAAGTGCAGACGTGGGAAATTTTGTTGCATCCACTTTCGTGTTCGAAGCAGGTTCTTCTAGCTCCAACTTTTCCCTCGACTTTACCGCTGGCGGATCTGCACTCCTCTGTTCCACTTCCTCCTCTTGTTCCTCCAGCTGAAGAAAATTAGGCAGGATCAGATCTTCTTTTCTCAGAAGGCCACGCTGGTCATCGGCACTGCAGCACTGAGCTCGGTTCAGCAGCTCCACCAGACCTGGAACAGGTTCATCTAATAAACAAAAGCTTAAACGTTCCAGCCTGAATAAGTCTGAATAAGAGTCCTGTAGTTCTAATGCACTCCATGAGGCAGTCCGAGACTCTACCCAAAATTGCGTACTGCTTAAGTATGTACTACATTTAAGTAGGTATGTACTTCCTGACTGTTAAAAAAGTGCATTCTATATAGTATAGTGATTACAGGTAGTATACATGAAAGTGTACTTTATTACTATATAGTAGGCGAAACTGAGTATGTAAGATGAGTAGTACGTCCGAATCCTTAGTACGCAAATACAGTAGTTCCTGGATGCTCTATTACTGCTAACCGTATTTTGAAGTATGCTTACGATGTATGCTTACGATGAGAAAGAGGACTCGTCGGACAAAAGTATATCACATGTCAATATCAATATGTTGGTTCTAAGGCCAGCATACTGTATTTTTACATACTTACTAATGATTCAGGCTTACTATTTACCTCGCATACTCTGTTTTGTCTATTATATAATATGGAAGTATGTAATTTCGAATTGAGCCTAAGATAATTAAACCTTACCTTCCATATCGTAGGCTCTTCTTAAGGCAGGGTTCTTCTGTTTGGGATTTGATCTATAAAAACCTGCAACGCTCAGATCAACATCCACAGCCCCTCGACGCACCTGGGGGAATAATAATGATTAATTGATCCAGTTGTTAGCTATTAAAGAATTAATAATCATTTGCTACTTATTGTTAAAAATGAAGGTGTGTTTCTAATATTTAAGTACCAAAATATCTGTTTATGTCTCGATAAAAAAGTTCTAATTGGATATCTGATTGGAAGATAACATAATTAAGCAGGGGGTAAAGGGGTTTCTATTTAAGTGTCACTTTATTTTTTGATTATTCTTTTTTTATTTTACCTGTAATGCTGGAATCGAAGTTGTCTTGGGGCTAAGGCTCTGGTCCATACCTGATTGTGATAGATAGATAGATAGATAGATAGATAGATAGATAGATAGATAGATAGATAGATAGATAGAAAACACAAATAATGTTAGAGTTTTCACAGGCGCCAAACCCACAATAATCTTTATTATTAAATCTAAAATAAAATAACGTATGTTATACGAGAATCACAAGTTTGGCGTCTATCCCGTCCTGTGATTGGTTGGAGCGAGAATGTGCAGCGATTGTTCAGGGCTATGTGACTATAATCTAAATGGCTTAAGTGGAAGGTGATTGGATTCCACCCATTTAAGGGTTGTTGTGGTTCTTGATGCTGGAAATATTTCACAATCCACAATTGCGAGCACTGACCCACGAATGCACAGCAAGCAATCTGTTCAGGACGCAATTCACAAATAAACATGCCAGGCAAAGTTGTGTTTGTAGAATAAACATATATCTGCAAATGTAATTTTATTTATTTGTGAATTAAATTGATGCTTCTAAAACATACATGAAATTATTTAATTATTTATCTGAAATTATGCAACAATTCTGCCAACTACATTAGAGTTTACTAGATGTTTAAGTGCTTTTAAAGATGGAGAAGTCCTGGCCGAGTCTCACATAACACAAATTCTTAGAGACGTGTTTTTCACTGGCTCTCACGCACGCTGGGGACGATCCAGTCGTCGTTCTAGTAATTCGGCTCAGATAAACAGATAATAGGAAGAGACAATGCAGTCGGAGGAAGTGTGTGTAATGATGGAGGCAATTCCAACAAGCTCACTGAATTCACATTTTGGAGTATGTGCTAAAACCAGTGATCCGAATGCGACCTTAGTGAATGCAGTGTGATTGACATTCCAGACATTTTTATACATTATAGTGGGTTTCATTATAAACATTTACAACCTAATAATGAAAAAGACTTTTAATTTATTATACACAGAATTAAAAAGAATTGTACTGTTAGTTTATGTATTTTGAACTTAAAAATGATAAGTATACTACTTACAATATACTACTATACCGTTTACTTTTCGAGGACTGATTAAAGAGATACTAAATTAATTAATTTATAATATATTTGGCTTATACTGATGAATCCACAGACAAGTTAAAGTCTATCTGCTAAATACTTGACACTTACTAAGGTTTTTAATACTTTTACACCTATAAAATACATAAAATACATACTATAATCAGCTAAAAAAAACTAGTACAATGGAACTAGTACACCAATAGCTGCTTTTTTGCTCCCACCACTCCCAAGCTGCCACTGTTGTAAAATAACTGCTCCGGGGGGACCTTAATAAAAGACTAACCCTGTGCTTTGACCCCGAACTCCTAAACTCTGGGATATATGAAAAATCCCCATTTCACTGTGCAGTAATTTACACACGACAAAAATAAGGCTTGTATTTTACAGTAACTGAATCAATTTACTTTGAAGACGACTTCCATTATAAATAAAAAGTGTTCTAGAAGAACACTAGACGTCTAGTCTCCTTACATTCAGGTGGGGCTCTAGCTAATGTTCTCCGCATTATTAATTTTTTGATTAACAAAGCCATAACAATAGCGGAAAGATATTTGTTCTGGTATTTGATGCATTTTATCTACTAGTCGATTTTTCTTACCAGAACAATAATATTCCAGCCTGTCTGCAGAAAGGCAATCAACTTATGGGACATTTTCAATCAGCAATAATCAGTAACAAATAAATTATTTCCTTGCTGCAGGTCTGATATAAAATGAGTCAGGATGCTGTTGGCTTTCAGCGTGACGTGTTTGTGTTTTCCTTCTGGTGGGATAACCTTACACAATATTTGAGTGGTTAAAGAATTCTGGCATTTGACCTTATCCAGACTGACTTACATTTATCACATTTTTTATTAGGCTATGCAGTTATGGGTTAAGGGACTTGGTCAGGGGCCCAGCAGTGGCAGCTTGGTGTTCATTTCCTCACTGCATTTACATTTTAGATGCACATGGAGGCGTCTTAAAGAGACTTAGAAGAAACATTTGGAACCTGGTTATGAATATATTGCTCATGTTAGGCTAAGTGAGAGCAAAAAAAAAAGTGTTAGCACAGTGGTTAAAGTGTCGGACTGCTTATTGGAAAATTGGGGTTCGGGGTCCCAGAACCACCAACTTTACCATTGCTGGGCCCCTGATCAAGGCCCTTAACTATTGCTTAGTTGTATAAAAAGACGTCCACCAAATGCTGTAAATGTAAATGTAAACCCAAAAACTCTTTAAGCACAGAGCGTCTAATTTTATGTGTATAAACCGTTAGAAAAGTATTTTTGCACCTAGTTCTAGTTTACTTTACTATCATGATATTGGGTTGTGTGATTGTGTCATTAAACAAATACCTTTTATTTTGTCCAGGATTAGTTTCTTGTTTGCCAGACTGGTGACGATTGTGTTCATGTTTACCGGATCTTGGTTTTCTTTCTGAAATATAAAAAGGGACAGGATGAGAAACAATACACTTCATAGGGTTAAGGTTAGGGTTAGGGTTAAGGTTTGGGTTAGGGTTAAGGTTTGGGTTTGGGTTAGGGTTAGGGTTAGGGTTAGGGTTAGGGTTAAGGTTTGGGTTAGGGTTAAGGTTAGGGTTAGGGTTAAGGTTAGGGTTAAGGTTAGGGTTAGGGTTAAGGTTAGGGTTAGGGTTAAGGTTAGGGTTAAGGGTTAGGGTTAGGGTTAAGGTTAGGGTTAGGGTTAAGGTTAGGGTTAGGGTTATATTAGATTAGTCAATCTAGAAAACAAATAACGTTGGGAAATAATATAGGAAACATATTTAATCTCATATTTAATCTCATTTAGAAAAAAATAATCTTTAAATTATCTTTAACTCTTTTTTATTTTCTATTTTGTTATTTATCTTATTACAATTAACCAAAAAAAAAGTATTTTCTACCATCTGATTTTCATATATTACAAAAAAAACCTTCTATTTAAACACATTTTCAACAGTTTAGAAATAAAATATCTGTCAACCTTGGAAAAAAATCTATTTAAAAATCTGTAAAGAACATAGGGTTAGTATAACTTTAAAGATAAAATGTTAATGTAACGTATTATTAATGTAAAAGTCTAATTTAGAGACAATTTAAAAAATAATTGTGACTTAACAGGCAAAATGCTTTCTTTTAAAAAGAAAATAAATAACATTTTAAGGGGGGAAAAAAAGATTGCTCACCATAGTAACGAAGACATCCTGGGGCCGGAGGTGGTGTTTTTGGAGAAGTGAAGACAACGCTTCCTGCAGGGTTTTGTTGGATTTTGCCACGATAGCTACACTCTTATCCGTGAACACTATTTCCAAACTGTGTAGCAGTGATGCAAAAAAATCACAAGTGTGTTTTAAAAAATCTACATTTAATGGCATGTGATGTAAAAACAATGAATATAAGGTAAAACAAATGTTCCACTTGTTCTTGGTAGCTGTGATCCAGGAACGGGCAGGTGACCAAGAGAAGTACTGTGTTAAGCAGCAGGAAGTAAGCACACCTGAGATGTAGCTAATAATTAATCCTAGCAAACAGTTCAATTTGGCATTTTCGTCATGACCTGGCATTTACATCAGCTTTTCAGCGTGAACCTCAGACAGCAGGTGGGTTCTTGCTCTATGATTATTTGTAGGTGTTAATATTTGAGGGCGGCGTTTTTTTTAAATATTTTTTATCCTACTATATTAATTGTTTTATTCAGTACTTGCATATATAATCTATAATATTATATTTTATTTATTTATTTATATACAGTATATTCATATACATACACATTCTGCAAATTCATATATATTTATTTATTTTTTATCTGTACGTATCAGCGCCACTTTGCACTTCCGGTTAGATGCTAAATGCAGTTTGTTGCTTTGTACCCATGTGCAATTAAACTAAACTAAACTAAACTAAACTAAACTAAACTAAACTAAACTAAACTGATATTGTGGTCAAAGTTAGGAATCAAGGCCCAAATAAAAGGAACAAATGAATAAAAATGTGTAGTCTTTTGTGATTCTGAAGTATTTAATTTTATTCAATATATAAAACCTCTTTTTTCCAGAATAGCTATCTATTTAAATTACTATATCCGAAAATAAATCTTCAACATAAAATAAAATTACTCATTTTGGTCTTAACGCCCACCCAAAGGCCCACATCAGATAACATAGCAGACAGTTTGGGTTGTTGTCTTTTTCACAGCCCACATGGCTGATTCTGACTGCTCACATGACTGCTATTTTAGAATCTGCCTTTTAGACAGTTTTGATGGGTTGTGATGATATCGCATGTGTTATTTTAGATTGGTCTCATCTTATTGCTTCAAGAGATCAAAGTCGTCAAACAAAATCGGGTGGAAAACCTTTTCAAGTGTGTAGATTATTATTAAAGTAGGTCAAAATGGGGCTAAATCTGGAATGGCAGGTTATATTCATGTGGATATGAAGATGATCCAATATTTTGGTTCATATAGTTCACATTTCTTAATTAGGTTGTATGCTTTTATGCTTTAGATGATTTTGAAGGTACTGTATTAACATAAAAGAAAATCTCAACACAACATAATACTCAAAAATGATCTGAATTACTATCATTTAATGTCCAAACTTTTACCTTTATTAAAAACATCAAACCTTTAAAGTTTAATTGTGTGCTCAAATTATACCTAATTTTATTCTAATCAGGTTAAGAGCTGGATGTAGCAGCTTTACAACAAAGAATCAATGCTCCCTGATCCCCACATTGGAACATTTCTGCCCTAAAGCGATGGACTTGAGTGAAGACTCGGTGTCAATAAAAAAGGTTAACCTGAATTAGACTGAGAAGTGAGAAAGGGTGTTGGATTCAGACACACAGACAATGCACTCAATATGCAAACAGAATATCAGTCTTAGTTACTTGGAGAACCACAGGGTTCAAAATTAGGTCCCTTGTAATTGACTTTGGTATCGACTCCAAAATGAATGCATATCCTGCTATATATAGCTATATAGCTATTTAATTATCTTATCATATCTCTGTGGAAATAACCAGCTAACAAATTTTCATTGCCAGGCTGTTTAATTTATAACCCTTGTGTAGTGTTTGGGTCTGTAGGATTTGATTTCAAAGTTTCGTTAAAGAGAAATTAAGCTATTAATTACTTTTTTTTAGCCTTGGCTTATTTTTCCATGCAGAACATAAAGTAGAACATAGTTTCCACAAAATTGATTTTCAATGTTATGGAAGATTGCAAATATTAACCACAAATAATGTCTGTAGTGCTTGTGTTTTTTGATAAATTATTAGTTATTGTTGATTGAAAAAACACAATAATGCAGAATGTCCACCAGACCCGTGAACATGATTAGGTAACAAAAACATGAACTCCACCTGTGGGTTAAAGAAGAACACTATTTACCTCTCAAAAGTCTTGGACCTGCCCTACAGAAGCAGCTGTCTGCCTTCTCAGCTACAGTTACTTGTTATCCTAATAGCTCATAATGTTAATAAG
Organism: Bagarius yarrelli; assembly: GCA_005784505.1. Classification (NCBI taxonomy): domain Eukaryota; kingdom Metazoa; phylum Chordata; class Actinopteri; order Siluriformes; family Sisoridae; genus Bagarius; species Bagarius yarrelli. The sequence continues at coordinate 6,274,633 of VCAZ01000025.1, forward strand.
TAACCAAAAGGAAACAAAAAGATAGGATGTGAACACTTACAGAAACGTCACCCGTAGCTCCAGATGAACCTGCTGGTCCTTTAACACTGAGCTGTCTTGGTCCAGAGAAAGTGGTTGCTAAAGAATTCAGGCTCACGTTAGCGCAGAGGGAAGTTAAAAGGATAATGGAATGTAAAAAGAGGAAGGATCTGAAGATGATGTGTGGAAATAGCTCACCTTGTCTTTCCCCTGGAGGAAAATGATGATGTCAGACAGAGGAAGTCCTCGTTTTTCACACAGGCCTGTGAGCATGTGGCGGATAGTTATACCAGGCCGGGCAGGGGTCAGTGAAGCCGTGCCATCAGGCAAAAACACACAGCAGTACTTATCAGCCGAGTTAGTAGAACGAGCTACTAACCCTTCTACCTGCATCAACACACACACACACAGATGTTACAGCGCATAAAGCCAAACGATTATGATGTTTTAAATGTCTAATAATTATAGAGAGGGATGTTTATGTTAGCTCACATCTGCACTGTGAATAGATCCAGGTCTTCCACTCATTTGTGATTCTGTAATAAAAAATCTCTTTATTTTATCTTAATTCTTATAAATTCCTCTGCTTTTTACAGATAAACTCACCTCCCCAGGATCCTCGCTTATCTTTGCGCTTCTCCCAGTTTATCTTTCCCTGTAGGATGGTCTTCCGTCTTTCTACCACTTCATCTGTCTCTCCTGCATTCCTGCTTAACTTGACCTTTAATTTCTGGAAAAAAAGAGTAGATTTTTAGTATAATAATTATAATTTTTAGAGAGTTCAATCATGATTATCGCTCCATTTGCTTAAGAAATTGTTAGATCTGGTTTAAATAAAGCTATAACTAAAACAGCTATATATGAAACATCCGCTTGTTTATTTCAAAATCTGGCAAATAATTAGAATGTTAATTATGTTTATCTAATTAAAAAAAGTTTAAATTCGTAAAACATTTACATCTACAGCATTTAGCAGGTACCCTTATCCAGAGCGACCTACATCTCCTTTGGAAAATTGAGCAATTGAAGGGTCGAGGGTCTTGCTCAGGGCCCCACAGTGGTGGCTTAGTGGTGCTGGAAATCGACCCCCGGGCTTTCTGGTATCACCCTAACCACCACTTGCCAATTAAATAAACTTTTGCATGTGTAAAATTTTTATTTTAAATGTCAGTTTAACTTGAGTTGACTTGGTGGTATAGCAATTTAAGATGTACCTTATCAGCAGACATTTGGACCCCACTGTGTGTAGTGGTTAACACCATCCTGTCCCATTAATATCTAACATTTCAAATGTTTCTGTTCAAAGCACACACTCATATTACCCAGAATATGAAATATTTTCTGACTCAGAGCTCATTACGTTCTCTTGTACCTCTTTGGATTTCAGCTCAGATTTTTGCTGCTCCTTGGGCACAGGGCTGTTCTGTCTAGCCGTCAGGGGGATTTTTTGGCAGGGGCTAAGCTCTGGCAGTGATCTGCCCTCCACATTAGCCAGCATGCAGTTCTGATAGAGCTGTGAGCGGACGAAGCGAGTGTAACTGTCAAACTTCATCAGTTTAAAGATCTGCGGGTGAAAAGAAATAAGAAAAAGATTTACTCAGATTCGGTGTCATCTGTTTATTACCTTTAAAATAACTGTATTTAAATGTATAGTATTAATTTTATAGCATGCTATGCTAAAGCAGACATACCAGGCATTATATTATCTTTATTCGATCATTTTTGGGTAAATACACCTTCTCAGTGGTGTATGTTTACACTGGTTTAGAAATAAAAAGCAATACATCATGCACACTGTGCATCATGGGGAGGAATGATGTCATCAAACAGTGCAAAGAAAAGCATCCAGCTACGGTAAGTCATGCTTTAATCTAAACACGTAGACAAGAATACCGGCGGTATACGTCTCGTTCCCTCTGAGAAGTGAGGTTACATGTGTAACCTTAAAGACGTTCTTTTTCGGGAAACTCAAGCTGCGTCGAACAAGATGCTGAGGACAAGATGCCCACACCACCCTAATGTCCAATCACCGTCTCACCGGGTGAGACACAATCATGGCGAAAAGAAGGTAGCTCATGGTGATGGCCAGGAATTTGATGCAACTCGATTTTCTGAATTCGTCTAGCAGATTACACATAAATACTGCTATAATCCAAACACCCTACCTGTTGCTGAGCTTTCTGGAAAATTTCAGGATGAGGCTGTTGTATATCCTTTTCATTGACTCGAACCTTGTCGTCAATATTGATAGGATTGCAGGCACATTTGGACAGGTAACTGTTGTAGATGGAAAGAGCTTCTCTGCTCAGCTACATTAAAGCAAAAAAAGCAAATGAGTTAAATGGAATAAATTTAAAGAACAAAAGAACAGTGCAGTTATAATACATTCATATATTGTAGTTTTAACTGGTAACACATTCTGACTAAGATGCTATCAACCCTCTTACGCATACAGGAGCTTTCTGATTTCTGTTATTGGCTGGTGTCTTTAATGATTGACGGGAAAACAGATCATCAGCCCTCCCATTAAACTTCTGGCAAAGATCTGCATTCGCGTTGTTGGAATATGAGCAATTTACTATCAATCAACACAATACCGTTCTACTGTAAGGCCACAATTTTTGATCCAATTACAGTTTGGATGAAAATCACAGTTTGAATAGAATATTTGTCATGTAAAATCATGTAACATCTGTTATATGGACTAGGAAACTTGTGTAGTCCCAAACGTGAGACTTCCTGCAGCATGTGGTGTAAGTTCAGTGGTTTCATCTAGCTGGTGATCATAAAGGTGGCAAAAAAAGTCCTTCGAGGTGTTAATGTTAATTAAACATTCTTAATTATTTATTTATTTAAGAGAGGAAATAAATCTGTGTTTTGTTTTGTTTTTTTGCAAAATCCTTTTTTGCATATCTACAATTCTTATTTGCTTTACTGTGTAATGTTTTAGTTTTCTTTGAATTTGCTGTTGTCTTTTTGTTTATCATTTAAATATTATATTATTTTATATTATTATATTAATGATCTTCCCCATCTGCATTAATAAAACACTTTACCTGGCATTTGTATAGTAACATTCTTTTATTGTACCTTACATAATATATAAATATTATATAAGGGTAATTTTTGGTTTACTTAGTAGTATTATACTGAGCTTCTGGATAAGTCGGGAGTTCTGGGGTAAAAGTGGTGGCAGTTTGGCTCTTTTCTGGCTGACATCTGTCTCAATGATTCTGGCATTGTGAAGTTTTGGTCTGCTTCCTGCATTGATCTGGTTGATTTTTAGCATTAGGGCCAAACTTCTATTATGTATTGGACCAAATTCACAGCTAAACTTCAGTCAGATCCGATCCAGAAACAATTATCTATTTGCTGTCTGGGAACTGTGTCTCGCGAACGTAAACATGGCTTGTACTCGGGTCTGCACATGTTCAGGAAGTAACTCTCTGCGTGTGTATTCCAGCCAATGAGAACAAAATAATAATAATAGTAATTCGTGACAACGTGTGTCACAGGGGCACCAAGGAACATCTACTTAAAAATATCCAGTGTTTCATTCCTACAAAAAAAAGCCTTACACTTTCTAACATACCTTTTCCTTATTATTAGCTGGTATCTTGCGAAAATTCTCACACGCCAGCCAGAAAAGTATGTTCTCCACACTGAGCTCAGACTTCAAAAACTCCTGTAAGGACAATGCACCATATTTACATTACGGATCATTCGCTAAATAAAGCCATAGTATATGTTCTTCAAATAAACAGTGCAGGACCACATCAACTTTAGCATCAATGAGATTTCACATTATGTTTTCGGTAGCTCCAGCAATCTGCACTTCTCCACATCTCCACACAGCTCGACAGTTACCATGACTCATAATGTAAGCTTTTGGAGAACCACTCATTGCGTGCCTACAGCCTGGCGAGCAAAAATAAATTAATACTTGAGCTAAAAGAGTTGCTGATGTAAGTATATTGGCCCAGCGGGGAATCCAGCGACTCTTAACAGTTCAAATCTGACACACCGTCAACTCTCAGAGAAAAGTGCATCCTGTAGAAAGTCAGCAAAAAATCACTTTGATGAGGAAGTTTTCCTGGCAAGTGGCCACTCTCGCTTAAAGCCTCACTTTAAAAGGCATTAAACTCATTAATCTTCTTTTTCCTTCTGGAAAATGTTCTTTCTACAGTGGTAATATTGCTCTAGATTAATGCACGCTATACAAGTTGCATCTCCTTGTATTTAACGACGATGTGCTTCGCTAAACCAACATCAGAAGTAATCATCCATTGTTGGCAGTACAGTTTTTTGCTAGGGTTCCTGATACGTGGATAAAGTTCTGAAAAGTTCCAATTTGAGCAGTGATTTTTGTTGGATTTTCACGGATCGATGTTTTTATAGGTGAGTTTTTTTTCTGAATATACGTTTGGCCATTGTTGCAAAATGTTTAGCTTTTTTCTTTCAGTAAGCTTTATGGCAGAAAGATTATACTCATGGAGGACGGTGGAACGTTAACAGGATTTAATCAATATCGAGTAAAAATGTCCAACGCTTATCACTTTTATAGACACAAAGTTTATCATGATTGGATACGATATCTTTTATCAGCCCAGCCGTTGTCCTAGCACACACAGCACACTTAGGAGCTGTTTAGCTTAGCTGATGCTACTACTGAGGTATTTTGGTGTGATTGACAAAAAATTCTAACAGCTGCCAGACCTTTTTGGGATAAATCCATCTTTACTACCACTTTACAGTCTACAGTAGGGTGAAGTGTCTCACTTCTTTATGCTCACGTTTTTTTAAAGCAATACTAAAAGCGTCAAGTGGCAAATTGTTGGAAAAAGCATCAGTTGGAATGTCTGTGTTGAAGAGGAAACGTTGGTAGCTTCGATTTTTTATTTTGCAGTAGTATTTGTTTGGCAGAGTCCCCAGTCTGAGGTCATGGACTCACTGTGAAGTAGAGCACACCCAGTGGATCTTCTAGCAGCCTTTCAAAGCTGACAGCCCAGCTGGCTACCTGCCCCACTCCGCTGGCCCCACCACTCTGCACACTGGGTAGGCTGGAGTTACTGTTGGAGCATTGCGTGTTTGTACGCTTCACCGGCTCCAATGCGTTTAGCTCTGATGAAAAAAGGACATACGTGTCAACTGACATCCTGGCTACATAAATATGGCTTCTATTTAATCCCTTAATACCAAATCCCTGTTTTTTTTATTATTTATTTATTCATCAATGACTTATTCTCCAGTTGTAATAAATCAAAACATGAAGGTTATTAGATATAGTCATATTATTATTTATTAAAAAATAAAAATAAAAATTGGCTTGTTTCAAATTTCACTTAGGGGGGCAAAACCCTCCATCTTTTGTTGTTAGCAAATTAATATTGTTTTGATATTTTTGGCCTCATGTGTTTGGACAGTTGCGATGAAAGCCATGTCTTTTATTGTTTTCTTCCATTTGCATTTACAGCATTTGGCAAACGCAACTTACATTTATCTCTTTTATACAACTGAGCAATTAAAGCTTAGGAGACTTGCTCAGAGGCCCAACAGTGGTAGCATGGTGGATCTTGGAATCGAACCCACAATCTTAAACTTTCTCTAGTAAACAATATTATTATTACAGCCTTCGTCTCTAAATCTAATGAGTATTAATAGCTAAATTATTAAAATCATTACCTTAATTACCTAATGTCTAATTAAAAAATCCACATTGAACGCAAATTCACTAATTCATTTATTACATTCTTTAACAGTTGACTTTACCGTTAACACTGTCTATGTTTTCAGCTAGTAGTAATAATACATCGCCAACACTGACTATTCACAGACCTGCATTACTAACAGTTTGATGTTTTTTTTTAGTTTGTCTACGCACCAACCCTTAAACACCAGCCGCCTCTGTGTCGCTTTCAGAATGAAGTTGATCACACATATCTGCCATTTTCAAGGTTAGTATGGGAACTCAGACATACTGGGCTAATGACTTAATTTCTGGTGAGTCACATGGTTTCTTTTAGCTCTCTCAGACTTCCAGTCTCTCTGTCATTATCTCCCCTACATTCATAATGAACTAACAGAGGAAGTCGTTGTGGTAGCATCTGCACCCCAAACAGGATGTAAGCAGGTCAGTGACAGACTCAAAGGCTCATACTGTGACTTCCAACATGTCATGCGGGTGTCACGTGTAAAACACAAAAACAACGTGTGTTTTTTACGTAATTAAACATTAAAAATTAGGAACATTTTTTTTTACTTTTTAACTTAGAAACAACACTGAGAGTTCATAGAATATACAGTATTTAAAATGTGGTTGTAACTTAAATAAAAAATTGTGTGTGTGTGTGTATAAAATGTGATTTAAGTCCATGTCATAACGAACATACACTGCTTTTCGTACACAATAACAATTAATAATATGCTGATAATTTTCCCAGTACAATAACAGGCTAATCAAGCTGTGTGTTTTCACTGCTGATGCATTATTAATTCATAACTCACCTCCATCTGAGACAGCCAGTGTCTGTAGGTGGGGAAAAATTACAGTGGATTAACATGAGATCAGATTAGAGATGAGTCATTATTATATATCACTGTAATAACTGTACTGAATCTCATATGAACATTGCAGACTTATAAGCATTGCTGCACATACATACAAAAACATATATTTCTGTTAAATGTAGCAGAAACAAGGTTTATAATGACAAAAAAATGAGAAAGAAAGTGAGTAAACAGAGATTTTTTCCGATAGAATAAGAATTGAAATTGTTTCTATACTAAAACATGGTCTATATGGACTTTAGAAGCTGATTAAAGTGTTTGAGTTGGAATTTCATATAGTATCACAAAATATATGACCAAAAGATTGTGGACACCTTATCATAACACTATAATATTATAAATGTGTCTTTCCCAAACATTTGCCACAAAGTCTGAAGCACACAGAATATCCTGGAACTAAGAGACCCAAACAGTGTTCCAGTACGACAATGTCCCTGTGCACCAACCCTCTGATCTCCATGTAGAGATGCTGTGTTCTGGATGTTTTAGAGTGGAAGAACTCTCATGTCCTGTACAGAGTCCTGATTCTGACTCAACCCCTTTAAACTGAACACCTTTTTGGGATGAACTGGAACCCCGTCTGAACCCCAGACCTCCTCACCTCAACATTAGTGTCTGATCTCACTAATATTATTGGAACTGGATGATCAAATTCACTTAGTTACATGACACAAACTAGTGAAAGACCTGCACCTTGCTCGAGAGCTCCTAAATGCAAATTTGCACACACTCACAAAAAGTAAATAATTTGTAAAAAAAACACTTTCCAGTTTCATTACTGGGAATAGGTTTCCTCTGGAGTCTGGTTAGTCTCAGGACTTTTCCTCATAACGACTCGAGTTTTTCTACATCACTGTCACATCTGATTTTTTAATTAGTTATATATGTTACAATTTTTGTTTATGTTTATTCAGACAATTTTAATAATGTTCATCGTTCAACTAAATTAAATAGAAAACTTTAAAACCAATCCACTGTAAACTGCTATTAATCAAGCATCTTTAGCACAAGCTAACAATTGGCAGCTAGCTAACTCTAGTGAAGCTTAAAATATTTAAAACTTTTACATTTTGACCCACAACCAATAAAATTGACAAAATTTGGAATTTCTCTTTTTTCTGGAATTTGTCTTTTTGATAAAGATGTAATTTGTCGATGTAATTTTGTAACTGTAAATTTGTCGATGTAATTCGTGATGTCAATTTGATTGAACTACCGGTTCCTTACCTATTACCATACAGACATAAACTTCTTATGGCCTCTTGCAAAGTAACTTTCCTTTGCTCTTCTTCTACATTAGTTTATATCAGTATGGGCTTCGGTTAATAAATAGCCAGTTAATAAACAGCCACAGTATTTTGCTAAGAGTGAATAACTGATAACTCTGATATGAACGACTGTTTTGAGTTATTACTCGTATTAGCCAGCTAGCATTTTGCTACAGTCTGAGGGGCTGCTGTCTTTGATGTACTGTCATTTTTAAGTCCAAATTGTTGCATGAATATTTATTGTTTACTACATTAGAGCCGTACAAATCACAAATCAAGCCTGTAGGTATAAAAATTCAGTTAATTTTGCTTTTATAAGTTTTATCTGCTATGAGATGAACAATGGATACATTATTGTGCATTTCAACCCTGCCGAATTAAAAAATTACGATATACCTTGGCATTTTTAAGACCACCATCAATGTGGTTCAATTAGCTACAGCATCTAGTGTAAAACGTCAGTTTGATCATTTTTAAGGCATCTACTTTTCCGTGAGGTCAACTGTCGCATCAGCTTTGACTGAATTAATATAACATCTCAGTTTTGAGTCTTCAATGAGAAATTGAAAGATTTCTGGGGGTTTTTTTATAAAAAGGTTGATTTAATAAAATTTTTAAAGGCATTAATTTAAAAATATTATTTAAAATTAATTGCAAAATTATTGACAATATAAACATCTGTCTTCTGAGATCCACAAAACTCCAGCAAGTTCAAAAGACAACGACAAAGCAGAGAGAAGAAAATGTGAACTAGCCAAAAAAAGCCTAAAAATACCCTAACAGTACATCACTAAACTAACAAACACATGAAAATAGGCTGTTTTCTGCTAATCAGCTAGGAAATTTATCACACAAAGGCCTTGGAGATGTTTGTAATAACACTGTGAAATAACCGGAGCTTCATCGCTCATCGTTTAACTAATCGAGTTCCCTTCATCTACCTATGGGTAACTATACTTTACGCTTTGTACACAGACTAGTTACAATAATGTTCACGAAAGCACTTCATAATCACAAAAAAGATCTTCTGTATCCTACCTGGAGTCCACCAGACGCCCCGGCAGCACTCCGGTTTAGAGACATAGTCTTAGCAGAGAAAAAGTATTTTACAATAACCTGATCTGTCTGAACTGAGTTTACTTCTGATATCTATTGTCTATGACTGAAATGAAACTTCCTAATAAACCAGGAAGTCTTGCTATAGCAACATGCCACAGGAGGAAGTGTGAGTGCTTCAGAGAATAAAAAAACGTTGCTGTGAATCGACTTCAGCGCTGGCTACCGGTACTGTATAGTTACCAATAGAAAATCTACAGGTTATAATTAAGCTTGACAGAAAGTGTTACGTTAGACATAATAAACACTGGGCAGCTATTAAAAAGCATCAAAAATAAGCATTAACAGAAAATAGTGTGCAAGTCCTAAAGAAATAAATGACCGAAAAAAACATTGCTTTAAATGGAAAGAGGCTGCATTGTATGGTTTAAAAAAAGCCTCAAGCTTCTCTCTAATTTTTTTTAGAAAACTACCAGAAAGGGAGTACCAAAAAGGACTACCAGAAGCTTTTCTGCATATCAAACAACCAACAGAAGAGCTAAAGGTTTTACATGAAAGCTTATTCACCTTTGTGCGGATGAGAGGCCGTCTCGGCATCAGTGTGTTGTGTCTCCCCAGACGTCTACGTAGAGAAGCACGCAGGCCAAAGTGAGACAAACCTCTGGTGAGTTCTTGGAAAGTCATGGCTCTCTGTGGGAAAGTAGCTCAAGGTCAGGAATAATTAAGCAGTTGGAAAATGGAACTTACCCATAGGAATCCTAACCAGTGGCTAAAAATTGGAGGAAGGCGGGCACAAACAAAGGAAAAAATCAAACTGTTAGTAATGCAGGACTGTAAAATAGCATTACTGCTATCTAAAATATTAAAAATGTTAACGTTAATGTAAAAAAATTATATAAATGTAGCTGGAATCAGTAAATCTGAAGGGGTTTAGTATCAGTAGTTAAGTAATCAAGGTAATAATTCAGCCGTTTATATCAAACAGATTTAGAGATGAAGGCTGTAATACTGATATTGTCCACTAGAGGCAAAAGGAAACCAAGAAATAGCATGATTTACATCAAAACAGTCCAATCATATCAAGCTTAAAAACTGTTGTGGCTCCGCCCAAAATTGCATCCTACTGAAGTATGTACTACATTAAGAAAGTATCAGCTTCCTGGCTGTTAAAAAAAGTATAGTATAGTATAGTTACAGGTAGTATAAATAAAATTCGGATGAATTACATCCGCCATACAATGTCACAGCAGCGCAAATTTAAAGTTGGATAATGTCTTAATTGGATGATGTTAAACGAGTGCAATTAAACTACACGGAACCATGTTTTATTCCAAAGTACTAAAAGCTACTTCCGTGGCCTTTTGGGATAGTAAAGTGTTCATCGTATGCATACTGTGCAAAATGCGGGCAGAAGTAGAAGATCATCCGGGAACTTTTCTCATATTGTAATCTGCATCACATACTCAGTTTTGCCTGTACACTTTCTACCCACGTTCCCTTGGGTTTCCTCTAGTTTCCTCCTCTCATCGAAAACATGTATGTAGATAAAGGTCCAATACCATTTCTACCACTTAGCCCAATCATTTCCCCCTACCCCTCTGTTTTGCACGTTCATGTGAAGGGATAGGTGTTTCTTGATTCTCTTTTGGTTGAAGGTGTAGGTGTAGCGGTCTAGAAAGGGCCAGATACCCCTTTAAATGAACATTTTTTCAGGACCACACTTCAAACGTAGCGGTATGAGAAATTTCTCGAGATACATTAGCTACAGCGGCAATATGGCTGCTCAAGTGACTAAGGAGATTCACAAATAACTTTTTTAGCGATAATAAGGAATTCAACGATCAACAATTAGCTGTTTTATTAGATTTAATGCTTTGTTAATTTTTTACCGTCATGTTCTTCAATAAAAAGTTTTTAGGTTCGCTAACTTTACAATGCTGCACAAATGGGCGTTGAAAATAGAATTGGAATTGGGCCCAAATAGCTATTTTTAGTATTTTCTCCCTTATACATTAAAACCAAGTAAAATTCAACAAAGTAAAAAAATTCCTTTTTTCACGTTCCAACCAAAAAAGTTGGGGCCAGAGCGCAGGGTCAGCTATGATACAGCACCCGTGGAGCAAAGAGGGTTAAGAGCCTCTCTTAGGGGCCCAAACTTGTCAGCCTTTGGTCAAGAATGTTCATCATTTAAACACTCATAGCTACTTTAAATTGCTTCTATTAAATAAGTGTGTGTGTGTGTGTGTGTGTGTGTATATGGTGCCCGATGGTGGATACAGGGCATCCCAACCTGTGTTTTCGTCTCGTGTTCCTTAGGCTTATTTTCTCCATCTATGAAATTTAATAAGAAAAATGCCACCTATTTCTGAGAAAGTCTTACTGACTGTGACAAGGTGCTAACGCTGGAGGCTCCTACAAATCTCTTTCATTTTTTCATTATATTGAGTCTGTTTATTATTAGCCCTGGAATATGTGGTGCATTTGCTGTGTATTAACTGTTACTGTAGAAACCGTCATTGTTTATACCACAGACGGAACTGCTATTAAAACTGTGGACGTTACAGAACATGTTGTGATTTGGGACTTTACTATATAATACAGCAAAGATAAATAAATATTTTTGATAATTACATAATGAATTTCGATCCAAACTAAATTTGGATTATAAAATTCAGAGATTTGACAAATTTGACCAATCCAAGATGCTGAAATTTATTAACCAGGTCACAAAACTAAAAACCATCTACGGTGTCAGAAGTTCTTCTGCATCACTGCTGACATAAAAAAACTTAATTTAATTCTTACAGTTATTATATTTAGTAATGGGTAAAAACATACCTTGTCTTTGGAATGTGGAGTAAAAAGCAGTCTGTGGTGGAAGGAAACTGATGTGTCCATACCGCTGGAGATGGACGGTGTTGTGTTCAAGACCAGGAGAAAGGTATGGAGAGTTCCTCAGCTCACATGAGCCGCCTATCACTGTGTAAACACCAGACCTGTTGTAAAACACAGTTCTGCTGGGTATAAAAGTCACTCAGTGGGAAAACACACTGATCGTGCAACTGGTGACCTGAGAAATCTTGCAGACGTTTCAAGCTAGTGATCTTGTTAAAACTAGATATGGACAAACTTTGTCTTTTCTTATCCATAATTTGCTAAAATTATAATTGTCAGTATCGTTTTTCCTAAAGATCCTGTGGACACCGAGCTCCACTTAACAGAGTGTAACACCTTTACAACACATGAATGCGTGTCTCTTCATGTACCGCGGAGCTGAACCAGCCTCCGCAGGTCAAAACCGACCAGAGGCAGCCGGATTCTTCTCACCTCAGTTCCTGTGTGCTGAGTCTAACACCTGTCTCCCAATAATCAAATGTGCATTGGTCCATGTGTGGAGCATTAAACCAGTTTGCCATGCCATTTAGAGTTGCAGTTAGTACGCCAAGGTTGGACGGTAACACAAGCATTTCTGGAGAGCAAATATGGCAATCGATGGTGCTGGCGCCACTGGCAGCGCTGTAGCTGTGGCACCAAAAATTTATAGTCCAATTGGTTGGAAAGATCTAAGGAAGATCTTTAGAAAGACCAAGGAAATTGTATATTATAGCTAGAGACGTTTTTGTATAACATTGGAGCTAGGATTTTTCCATGATCACAGTTAACAATTATAAAAATGCTAAAGAATAAATAATCACCCAGAAGCACAGGGCTTAAAATCATTCTATCATCATTCTATTATCAGCCCCAGGATCAGGAACTGCTTGTGTGCAGGAACAGATGTAAACAAATTTATGAGAAAAAATTATAACAGTGAAAATGTATTTATCCTTTTTCAAATTAGCATTTTACTGCTAGGTTGTGTGATGATGTCCTGGACAGTATATTATAATACATTATAATTATTTTATAACACTTTTTATACATCGTTACCATGAACAATCCTTCTAACGTGTTTTTGTAACTGTCAATTCTTGTAATTTTAGGGATGCCCCGATACTGATACTGGCCTTGAGCACCCTTACTTGTTAAATTTGCTGTTAGCAGCAAACCCTACTTCCCCTTGGCAGTAGAAACCTGAAAGCCATAGAAATAATCAGTCTTTAAAAGGGTTTCCCCCCTAAATATTAACAGGATTTATTATTTATTTAATACAAATTTATATAAATTATACCCTACAGCCATATATATATATATATATATATATATATATATATATATATATATATATATATATACAGACAGGAGTGCAGAATTATTAGGCAAGTTGTATTTTAGAGGATTAATTTTATTATTGAACAACCACCATGTTCTCAATGAACCCAAAAAACTCATTAATATCAAAGCTTAATATTTTTGGAAGTAGTTTTTAGTTTGTTTTTAGTTTTAGCTATTTTAGGAGGATATCTGTGTGTGCAGGTGACTATTACTGTCCATAATTATTAGGCAACTTAAGAAAAAACAAATATATACCCATTTCAATTTTTTATTTTCACCAGTGAAACCAATATGACATCTCAACATTCACAAATATACATTTCTGACATTCAAAAACAAAACAAAAACAAATCAGTGACCAATATAGCCACCTTTCCTTGCAAGGACACTCAAAAGCCTGCCATCCATGGATTCTGTCAGTGTTTTGATCTGTTCACCATCAACATTGTGTGCAGCAGCAACCACAGCCTCCCAGATACTGTTCAGAGAGGTGTACTGTTTTCCCTCCTTGTAAATCTCACATTTCATGATGGACCACAGGTTCTCTATGGGGTTCAGATCAGGTGAACAAGGTCAGGAGGCCAAGTCATTACTTTTTTTCTTCTTTTAGACCCTTTCTTGCCAGCCACGCTGTGGAGTAACTTGGACGCGTGTGATGGAGCATTGTCCTGCATGAAAATCATGTTTTTCTTGACGGATGCAGACTTCTTCCTGTACCACTGCTTGAAGAAGGTGTCCAGAAACTGGCAGTAGGACTGGGAGTTGAGCTTGACTCCATCCTCAACCCGAAAAGGCCCCACAAGCTCATCTTTGATGATACCAGCCCACCAGGAGGTACTCCACCTCCACCTTGCTGGCGTCTGAGACGGACTGGAGCTCTCTGCCCTTTACCGATCCAGCCACGGGCCCATCCATCTGGCCCATCAAGACTCACTCTCATTTCATCAGTCCATAAAACCTTAGAAAAATCAGTCTTGAGATATTTGTTGGCCCAGTCTTGACGTTTCAGCTTGTGTGTCTTGTTCAGTGGTGGTCGTTTTTCAGCCTTTCTTACCTTGGCCATGTCTCTGAGTATTGCACACCTTGTGCTTTTGGGCACTCCAGTGATGTTGCAGCTCTGAAATATGGCAAAACTGGTGGCAAATGGCATCTTGGCAGCTGCACGCTTGACTTTTCTCAGTTCACGGGCAGTTATTTTGCGCCTTGGTTTTTCCACACGCTTCTTGCGACCCTGTTGACTATTTTGAATGAAACGCTTGATTGTTCGATGATCACGCTTCAGAAGCTTGGCAATTTTAAGAGTGCTGCATCCCTCTGCAAGATATCTCACTATTTTTGACTTTTCGGAGCCTGTCAAGTCCTTCTTTTGACCTATTTTGCCAAAGGAAAGGAAGTTGCCTAATAATTATGCACACCTGATATAGGGTGTTGATGTCATTAGACCACACCCCTTCTCATTACTGAGATGCACATCACCTAATATGCTTAATTGGTAGTAGGCTTTCGAGCCTATACAGCTTGGAGTAAGACAACATGCATAAAGAGGATGATGTGGTCAAAATACTCATTTGCCTAATAATTCTGCACTCCCTGTATATATATACAAATGTTCCAAATTTCTATATAAGCTATATGGCCAAAGATTTTGGGACACCATACCGACAGCTCCATATGTGTTTTTAACATTCTATTACAGATTTAGTCTCAATCTCTTTCCTCCTATAATAACCTCCAGCCCCTGAAAAGGCTTTTCACTAGATTGTGTTCAGGATTTTGTTCATTTAGCCACAATAGTATCAGTGAGATCAGAACTGGATTGGACTGGCCATCTGGCAGACAGGGCATTTTTCTGCTGCTGGGCCGACGTACTATTTGGACCGATATATACATATACACATCATACTGTTTTGTCTGTTTTTGGCTCATAAAACTCTTATAAGCCTATTATTTCTTCTGCTTAATTAGTCACTGGGGCCTTTGCGTTGGTGTAATGTAAATGCCGGCCCTGGATCAGATACCAGTGTTGGGTGAGGAAGTCTGGAGTGCAGTCAGTGTTCCCGTTTATCTGAAAGGTGTTGAGTGGAGTTGAGTTAGAGTCAGGTATCCCATGGCTATGGGAACTAGGTGCAACATCAAATCATTTCATTTCAGGCCCCCCCCCCCCCAACCGATAAAAAAATATGTTCTCAAAGCCTTGCAAAGCTCCTCAAACTATGTCTTTATGAAGCTCAGGGGTTTTGTGCACAGGGGCGCTGTCATGCTGAAACAGGGTTCGGGTCTCTTAGTTCTAGTAATGAGACATCTTAATGTTACAGCCTATATGAGACAAATTTGAGGCAACACTTTTGCATCTTGCAACTTAAGCAGTAAACCTCACATGAAGGCATCCTTCGCAGTAAATAAAATTAAATTAGACAATCACAATAGAATACGAAAATTTGATTCTACTAAAAATCTACTAATTTTATCTTTCCACGCTTGAAATAATTGTCACATGGTTGGTTACTTCTCTGAAACACAAACCTTTCTTTTCCCTTCTAACGAATATGCTGGAATTACAAACTGAACGCTATCGCCCTCTGCTGAACAAGAGAAGTACTACATCAAAGACAATCATGTCTATGACGATCCTCATTGACAAGTGACAAGCAAATAACCTCATATGTCAAAAGTTTGATACCATACCACAGAGCCATGAGATGAAGAAACAAGAGAAGGTGACAGTGAGATAAATGGATTTTTCCTGCAAATGAGAGCCAGGGATAGAAACAGAGAGCAAGACCAAAGTCTCAGGGCTGTTATGGAGCAGGCGATAAGGAGGGATAATCCAGGTAAGACTTTAATGCAGAAGAGAAGTCTGGGGGAGGTGAAAGCTACAGAGAGACAGGTAGAGAGGTTGCTAAACATGGACGGCTAATCCAATCTGTTATCAGTGTGCTCCCTCCACCCCTTCCCTACTCTGAAGAAGAGCACACTTTACTTTGCTAATGTTGGATTCAGAATGAGCATTAAAGGTGAGGACTTGTAAAGATAGTGAGGATCTGAGTCTAACCACGGCTCATTTGGTCTCACCTGGATGTATAGCTCATAGCATGTAGCTGGGATCTTCTTCCTTATTCCTTCTTTCATTGACTTCTGCACTGTCACATCATCATGGGTGAAATCCAAAAGGTATGCATGCTTAAATCTGGAGATCCAGCACCACCATGCTTGAGTATGTATTAATCTACCGGAACCAATGCTGTGATAAGGGGGTTCATAAATACTTTCACAAATGGATGGATTTAAGGAATTAAAAAAAATACTATGCTGTAAATTGTCTGGTTTTAATGTAAGGTTTATCCGAGTGAAGTTTAGCATTATGTATGTTTAATGCTTAAGTATAAGAACAATTTCTGCACCACTACAAACCTGAAAATTTAAAGTTAAACAAAAAAAATAATTTTTAAACACTACATCAGGGACGTTTGAGGCAGATAAATCTAAATTTTGGAAAGTAAATATATCTCAAATATTGTCAAATAAATTTGGTATCAATTAAAATAAGATTATTATACATTTGTTTTATAATTTGTTTTGTATAAGTTTATTAGACATTTGTCTTATTGCATTTTTACTTTTTATCATATATTTTTTTGTAAAATCTAAAAAAATCCTATATTTTTTTTTTCAAAATAAGTTTTACTTTTAAAAATTTGATTTTGATGCCTTTCTGTGTGGAGTTTGCATGTCCTCACCGTGCTTGCGTGTGTTTACTCCGAGTTCTCCGGTTTCCTCCCACAGTCCAAAAACATGTATGTTAGATTGTTTGGTGATTCTAAATTACCCATAGGAGTGAGTGTGACTGTGTGTGTGTGTGTGGCCTTGTGATGGACCGGTGACCTGTCCAGGGTGTCCCCTCCTGCTTTTCTCCCTTTTAGAGACGGCTAGGATAGACTCCAGCAGATCCAGACTCAGATTAAGGAAATAAGTGGGTATAGAAGATGAATGAATGAATGAATGAATGAATGAATGAATGAATAATGTTATGAATAGATGTTAAGTTTAAGCTTAATATTTTTATTTCTAACTACTGATAGGTTTGAAAATTAAAGTTTTCATGTATTTTATGCCTATAATACATAATATTAGTTGACATTTTCATAATTTATGTGATTTTACTTGCTTAGATGTGATGCTTTGCTGAATCTGAATGAATTTTGAATCATTCATTACAAAACAAGTTAACATTTTTTGTAATTATAATTTTTATATTATATATTAGGTAATTTTTCGTTTACCAACTCAAATAAAATCTATTTTATACATTTTTAACAATGTAATTTTTACACGCACTTTTGTCATTATATAGATTTTGGATATATACAGGATTTTGAAATGTAAAAATCGGTGTTTTGTTTTGCACAGGGTTTATTTTCCGTCATTGAGAAACTAAAGGGCAAAACTGAGCAGGAGCTCCGGATTGTTCTTCTCGGTTTGGATAATGCTGTGGAAAAACCACCCTACTGAAACAGCTTGCCTCAGAAGATGTTAATCTGATCACACCAACGCAGGTACAGGAGTTTCCACTCACTATTAAACAGGGTATAAATACAGTCTGTTCCAGTTTTAAATACATGATGCTTTTAAATCTTTTTCTAACACTGATTAGGTCATTAAGAGACATTATGTAATGAGGTTTATGTGTTCATTTGTACTATACTTACAAATTAATAATATTTTACGTTTGGATCACTAAAACATAAATCACAAATATTACACTGTAAAAAATGTTAGCAAATCTATAACTATAGTTAAATTTATGTATTATTTCCTATTAGAAAAAAAAAAATAATAATAATAATAATTGTAAAATTAAAAAAGGTTCTTTTGGCATTTTTCACTAATTATTAAACATGTAGTTCTATGATAAAGAATAATGGCTACCAAAAAAAGCTATACAATCTAAAGGTATATTTAAGACCTAATTGGTATAAAAAATGTCAAAGTAGAAAGAATTTTAAAGTATCTAAAAAAGTAATTAATTAAATAATATAAAATATTGGCTTTATTTAAGAAATTTTTAATTCTTAAGACCTTTATATGTATTTGTATGTAAAATCTAATATTGGTGCATATTGTACATAGTGCATTTTTGTTTAATGTCCTACAATAAAGGTTTATTATTATTATTATAAATGCTAAAAGCATGACAGTCGTAGAAACACTACACTGACACGTAAAAAAGAAAACAATTTCAGGAAACGTGACATGTAACAAGCACCTCAAAGTGCAGGCCAAAGGAAATTTTAAGACAGGGATAGAGATGTTATTTACTTGACAGGACTTACATTAGTGTATTTAATTATAAACGGAGAAGAACAGAATTCTTGATGCAAATCTAGCCATGAGCTGTGAAAAAGAGCGTAAAGGGAACTTTACAGATGGCTGCAGGACTGGTACTGAAAAGTCACTAGCAGTTTAGAAGTTAAGAATTAAATACAAATCAGAGACTTAACGTCTGTCTGTTTGCTTTAATGCTTCTGGCAGGTCATGATATCTATTTTGGTCAATGTTCTGGACCAAAGTAAAGTCAGCAAATACCATATTCAGCTGACCTTCTTATAGCTAGTAACATTATATAGCTAGTAACTATCTATTACTTTAATTTTAACTTCCTTTAAACAAATATACTAGAAATAAATTAATTTAATACTGAACCAAAAAGGAATCCGGGGATCAAGCAGTGTCTTTAATCCTGTGTTTAGAGATTATTTACCCGTAAACTGTTGGCTACCAAAGTGACAGTTAAATATAGCCATCATGTCCATGTGACTGATTTGTTTCTGTTTATCTGGATTACATTCTAGGGGTTCAATATTAAGAGTGTAAACTGTCATGGAATGAAGCTGAGTGTCTGGGACATTGGAGGGCAGAGAAAAATCCGGTCCTTTTGGAACAAGTATCTGGAAAACACAGATTTGTTGGTGTGTACTGAGTTTTTACTGTTTGGAGCTAAGATAGATTTTACCTAAAAATAATTTTTGGAAGAAAACCAAAGATACAGATTATATTCTTGGGTTGTACTTTATCCAACAATCCTGCCCTTAATCCTGGCAAACCTCCCAGTCTATTTTTAAAAAAAAATAAAATCAAACACAATGCTACCACCACCATGTTTCACTGTTAAGCTGATAAGTGCTGTTGGAATTCTTTTACACATCACATCGCATCAAAGTAATGTTTTTACGTTTTCTTGTGTCCCTATAATTGTATTTTTATTGGGGTTTTTTTTAGTCACTAACGTTTGGTAGCTAGACTTTCTCCAGGGATGATGAAATATGGCGATCACATGACATTTTATATTTGAGACTTTTAACTAATTATGTAACTTAATAAAAACTGGCTGTACTATACCTTATTTTGTGGTCAATACATGTACAGTCAGTATTTTTCTCACTAAATAAAATAGATAAAATAAATAGATAAAAATATTCCGTGTATCTGACTTTGTTTCTTTCGTTCTTCGGACAGATCTATGTCATCGACAGTGCAGACAAGAAGAGGTTTGAAGAAACAGGCCTGGTGAGAACAATCAATATATGCAGTATGTAGTGATAGACAAACAGAGGTGGGAAGAGTAATGATTAGCATTTACATTTACGGCATTTAGCAGACGTCCTTATCCAGAGCGACTTTATTCTCATTTATACAACTGAGCAATTGGGGGTTAAGGGCCTTGTTTAGGGGCCCAAAAGTGGTAGCTTTGTGGAGCTGGAAATTGAACCCACAATCTTTGGGTTGGTAGTCCAACACCTTAACTGTGAGCCACCACTTCTAAAAATAATTAGTCAATTAACAGAAAAACAGTAAAGTATGTTTAAAGTTGCTTGAGTAAGTGAGTAATAAAGTCTGGAATAATAAGATGACTTTAGTTGTGAGTTACTAGTTACTTTAAATCTGATTAAAGAAGAAAAAAATCTTGAATCCAGAAAAATATTATCATTAATTATTATCATTAGTCATTATCATGAAACTTACTGTAAGATGTTTTCTCAGGTTTGGAGCTGGAATTCTTCTACACTGATATCAGTTGATTTGGTTACATAGAAGAACATCACATTATGGAACTGTTGGTTTCTCTCCTTGGAGTGTATAAACTGATTGAATATGAGCTCATGTCTGTTTCTGTCTCTACTAATATTTATAATATTAGTACCCACCTCTGTACACACAGCATATAGAATGTATGTGGTCAAAAAAAACCATTGTACCAAATGTTTCCAGATGTTTCGAAGAGTCATATTATAAATAGTGACTTATAGACTTATAGACAGCTGTTTATGATTTAAAAAATAAGTGGTAGCTCAGTGGTAAAGCTGTTGGACTGCTATTTGAAAGAAATGCCAGTTTCACCAGTTTGCACTGCTAGGTTCCAAATCAAGGCCCTTAATTCTCAACTGTTCATTTGGATTAAAAAAAGAGAGCCATAACTGTAAGCAGCTCTGAATAAGGGTGTTGGCAAAATGCCAAAAAGTAAGTAAGTAAGATGTTTAACTCTACCAGCATTTAATTTTTCCCCTGTCCATGTAGGAGCTCTCAGAACTAATCGGGGACGAGAATCTTAAAGGAGTGCCAGTGCTCATATTTGCCAATAAACAGGATCTAACCACAGCATCCACAGCCAGCGAGATCGCCGAGGGGCTTAACCTGCACACATACCGGGATAGAGAGTGGCAGATCCAGGCCTGTTCAGCTATTTCTGGAGAGGGAGTGCAGGTAAGACTGTATGGATCAGCAAAAGAATAGACCTACACTGTATGAACAGAAGGACTGGGACCACCTGACCATGTGGGGGTTTTTTAATGAATGCTAGTCTCGCTTTTACTTCTGTGATAAGTTCCAGACTTCTGTGCAGGTTTTCCACTAGACTGTGTCATGTGAGTGTGAGGTTTTTTTTTTTAAAAAAAAGACCTAATTGTATTAGTCAGATCAGACACTAATGTTATGTTAGGAGGTCTGGGGTGCAGTCAATGTTCCAGTATCCCGAAGGTGTTCAGTGAGGTTGAGTCTCTGTACAGGATATAGAGTTCTTCTACTTCAATTAGAACAAAGCATGTCTTCATAGAGGTCATAACAGGTTAACATAACACTGTGGTAGCTCAGTGGTCAAGGTGTTGGACTGCTAATAGGAAGATTGCGGTTCGATTCCCAGCACCACCAGGTTGGGCCTCTAAGCAAGGCCCTTAACTTCCAATTGATCAGTTGTATAAAAGAAATAAATGTAAGTGACTCTGGATAAGGGCGTCTGCCAAATGCCATAAATGTAAATGTAACACAGGTGTTCACAAACTTTTGCCTGTATAGTGTAGAACGTCTGCTATGAACTGTTTTTAGACAGAAGCACATGGTGAAATTAATCCTTTTAGTGTCGCTTGAATAAGTATGTTCTGTGAAGACATTATCCAGACATAGAGAGTCATTTTAATTCACTAGACATAAAATTAACACCAAATCTGCTTTTAATAGCTCTTTTAATTGCTAAGCTTCCTGCATCAAAAATGACCTTAACTTTGTTTTGTGTTTTGTTTCTGCTCTCTTTCAGGATGGAATGAATTGGATCAGCAGTAACATTGTAAATAAGAAGAAATAAAAACCTGCTTGACTTCTTTAAATGATTAAAACAAATAAAAGCTATGGTGTACATTTTTAACAATTGTTTTAACAAATAAAAACTGGCATCAGGAAGCTTTTTGCTGCTTGATATAGGAATGTGATATGGGTATGTGAACTCTCCAGCAACTTCAGACAATCACTATAAACTGGAAGCAATCAAAAGGAAATAAAAATTC
Source organism: Bagarius yarrelli (assembly GCA_005784505.1). Taxonomy (NCBI): domain Eukaryota; kingdom Metazoa; phylum Chordata; class Actinopteri; order Siluriformes; family Sisoridae; genus Bagarius; species Bagarius yarrelli. The sequence continues at coordinate 6,296,588 of VCAZ01000025.1, forward strand.
AATTAATTTTCTTCTTCTGTTAAGGCTGTATATTGTAACACAACACTTTTTTTTAGGCTACAGCTCTGGTAGTGTCATTGTTTACTGCTAGAATGAGTCTTCTTCTCCTTTCTGCAGTTCTATTTTAAGGGTGGCCACAGGAAATAATTATCTGTCTCCACCTAACCTTATTCTCTACATCCTCTTCACTCACACACGCTAAATTCATGTCCTCGTTTATCGCATTCCTATACCTCCTCTTTGGTCTTCCTCTTTACCTTCTGCCTGGTAGCTCCAATTCTGAAATCCTCCTACCGATATATTCACTATCCCTCCTCTGGACATGTCCAAATCACGTCAATCTGGCTTTCCTGACTTTTTCCCCAAATCATCTAACATGAGCCGTCCCCCTGATGTTGAAAGAAAATGTATATATATGGTGATATCTGGTTTTGGAGGCTTCTTCTAATGCCCCAGGGTTTCCTTTAGGCAGTGCCAGCCTGTTCAACAAGCAATACAGGAGCCTCAATAAAGGTCTCTGCAGACGCTTCTTCAACTTAATATAAAATAACTTACCATATTTCATGAAAGACAAAAGCTCTGTAGAATTAATACATGACCAATATCTAAAAAAAATAATAATAAAACCAAAAGCAACTGAATAAATCAATTAGAAAGCTTCAACACACTCAAACAAACCAGCTGCGATAAATTGGTAGAACTGGAGTGTCGTCATGATTATAGTACTGTCTCTCTCCTACTCTTTCCCTGAGGTACCAGTGACCAGTTTCCTGGCCCTTTTCTTGAATTCAAGGATCATGACAAAAAATAAAGTTCTCAATATTCTAATTTTTATGCTAATAAATTGTTTAAATCTGATTCGTTTTATATCTGCATGATTTGTTGAATATGTTACAATTAATACTCATTAAAATACATTAAAACATTGAAATTTTTCTCACTGTTTCTACACATTTGCACCCAATTTTCACGATCTTGCCTAGGGCCACACAACACTACCGGCACTACCGCACTGCCCCCAGGTACAGTTTTCTTTCCCAATCCAAAGACACGCACTGTATTCTGCCTCACCCTGTAAATTTACACATGCAGCAGATTTCATGTCGTTTATACTGTATTAGCGGCACTCGTTGTGTCATATTTCGTTAAGGTCATGTTGTATTTTTAGATAGAGTACTTCTGTTAAGTACTAAGTCTATTTTAACAGAACTGCATGCTTGGTAAGGGTGTATAAGGATAAAACAAAATAAAGAAAGAAAGAAAGAAATTTATATCAACTAAATAAATAAAGAACTGAATAAATATATGTCAAGAAAGTCTCAAGTCCTAAAATTTGCGACTTAAGTCTGACTTGACTCAAGTCATGTGACTAGTATATTCCTAAAAGACTTGACTTTGACTTGATATTCTTGTTTTGATACCTGACTTACACTTGAGTTAAATGCCTTTAAATAACTTTCTTTGTTTCCTTAAATACCGAAGAGTTAACTGTATAAACTTTTAAAAGATCTGGTAGATTTTAATTTTTATTTATTTTTTTATTTTTAGAGTTTTATTGTGTTACCAACTCAGCTACATTTGAACCTTTTAAGTATAAACGCAAATTGCAAGTTTTTGGTTGCGAATAAAACCCCCACAGTCCATAACTACTGTAGCTTTAACTTATTTCAATAAATAAATTCAGTGAAATCATCAAACATTTGTATGACTTGACAGTGACTTGCTTGACTCAAGCTACAACTGGACTCGACTTGCTTGATTTTTAAAAAATCAACTTCGTCTTGCTTAAGACTTGAAGGTTAAGACTTGAGACTAAGTTAAAGCATTTAAAGACATTTACATGTACAGCATTCGTCAGACGTCCTTATCCAGAGCAACTAACATTTATCTCATTTATACAACTAAGCAATTGGGCATTAATGGCCTTGCTCAGGGGCCCAGAGTGGTGGCTTGGTGGTGCTAGGAATCGAACCCTAGTCTTTCTGGTATCAGTCCAGCACCTTAAGCACCTTTCCATATCTCATAAAATGTATGAGATAAACATTATAATTGTATTAACTTACCTTACACAAAGTAACTGGTGAGTATATATAGTCTAGCTATACCAGCAAGGTATACTAACGCTAGCTCATTTACAATATTGTTAAAATCTTTACAAATCATATAATATTTAAAGAAACAGGGGATAAACGTTTGGCTAGCAGATATTTTCCCCGGAGACCCTCCTCATGTGTAACTATGAGCCGTGAGAACGACAGACTTGGGGATGACTCAGAGTACCAAGCTGCCTCTTAAATTCTCTGGACCATCTGTAAGCGTGTCTAAGGATCGTGTTTTTATTAGTGGGGATGCAAAACAACAATCCGGCTAATGTGAGACCATTAGCACTTGGTCTATCTTCTCTATAATAAGCCTATGATCTAACCATGGTGAAACTTCAGGGTCCATTTCATAGAGTTGGCAAATAGAAGAGTTAAGACTTAGCGTACTTTAGGCTTAGGGGCAGATAGATTCAATCCCTGGTGTATAAAGGGAAAGATTCTCCTCATAAACCGGTAAGTCTTGGAGAGCTTGGTCCAGCATGTAAATCTCATATTTATCCTTTAGAAGAGGCTATAAAATAGTTTTGATTAGTGTTTACATGAATTTTAAAAAATAACATTATTAAGCTGTCGTTTTTTCCTAGACGGTTTAGATCATCATGCCTGTGGACTTTGCTAAAGACAAACAACAACAGGCTCTGGCACTGTGCTTAGAGGCACGGGGAGGTAAGACATGTTCGCTGTCAACACATAACGTTTCATTCTGGTTTCATGTCTCACCGTAAATTGACGTTAAAACATTAATTATTCAAAGCGTTCAGTCTTGCGGAAGTGGATGGCTGAGGCAAGATGATTGTCTGTAATGCAATATCACAGCGGGGGTGTGAAACCTTTCATCTTTATCACGCATGACCAACTGGGCGAGAAAAAGAACCTTAAGAAACATGCAGTGATGTCTAGTGCGGGCTTGGAATTTATTCATAGTCCAGTGTCAAATTGACTGATTCGGGGGTTCAGTGTCTCTGTTTATAAGAACTAATTCAAAGCTAAGTGTCAATTAGGATGATTCAGTGATTGAGTTGCTTATTTAAACAATATTTATCTAAACCCCAGTGTCAGATTTAATGATTCGGTGATTCATAGTCACTGTTTATAAGAACTGTTTCTGATATTAGCGTCAAATTTGATAATCTAGTGATTCATTTATTTAAACAACATTTATCTAAAAGTCAAATTTATTGATTCGATGATTTATGGTCACTGTTTATAAGAACTGACTCAGATATCAATTAATATTTTAGTGATTAACAAATTCAAATGATTCAAATCCCAGTGTCAAATATCATGATTCAGTGATTCATCTGATTAGTTTATCAAAACAAAACAAAACCCTAGTCGCAGATTCAATGATTTAGTGACTCATTTGCACAGTATATCAGAATTCATTCTGACCCCAGTGTCAATTTTTTTATGATTTACTGATTAATTTGCGCATTTAAATCAGCAGCAATTTCAACGGACTGAAATGTACCAAATGATTTTCTCTATAGCCGAATTGACCAGTAGGTGCTAAGTTTTAATAAACATCACAGTAACGCCTGAGAAATCCAAAACCACATACAGTACAGATGCAAAAGTAAATAGTTAGTTAATTATTGCTTGGGGTTTTTTTCTCAGATAATTTTAAGCTTCCTGTGCAGTCAAACCAGTTTACAGTCTACAAATACAGACAAATGCTTTGTGGCCATTTTACACGAATATAACCATGGCACTCCTTGATATTAGACCATAATTATTTCTCAGAATAGATGGACGACAAAATGTCCATGTCGTTGATACGGATGTGACGCCGCATAAAAAAGAAAGCTGACAATAAATGCATAGAACACACAGCCAAATCTGATTTATGGCTTTCTGACCCTCATTATTTTCCACACAGCTTGTAGGTATGAAGGGACTGACATTTCTGAAACCCTTGTTAAGAAAACAACTCGGTTGAAAACCTCTATGCTTTTATATTTGGGTTGAAAACCTCCATGCTTTTATTATTCCTACCGCTGTTTTGAGACGTGGGTGGATTTCTTTTCATGCCATTACATCTCATGGTCAAGGACAATCCAGAATCAAGTAAGAATCAAGTATAAAAACATGAATGTAGCATTACATATGAATATACAATTAATTAAGCAAGGAACTGTGTATACACCACACCATCTACACTATGCGGTCAATAATATGTGGACACCTTAACAACACACCCATGTGTCTTGTCTAAAGTGTTGTAAATTAAAGGTACACAGTTGTCTCGAATGTCTTTATATGCTGTAGTATTAAGATTTGCCCGAACAACGATTGAGCATGACAATGCCCCTGTGCATAAAGACCCTGAGCACTATAAAGCCATAACATAATGATTTTAAACACCTTTAGGATGTACTCTGAAAAACCGACTACACCCCAGACCTTAAACATTACTGTCTGATCTCACTGCAGGCTGGATTTACACTGCAGGACTTGATGCCCAATTCCAATTTTGTGACTATATTACATTTTTTAAATACTCTGTTACATCAATTTTTAAAACAACGGCAAAACAACCCATTGTAGACGTACTGACCAGAAAAGAAAGCAAAAACAGTGCGATAATCAATAAATGTAATAGATGAAGATGAAATAGTTAATCAGTATGTTGCTTCCACATCATCTTATATAAAAGTCGGCAAAACAATGCTTACTTTGGGTGTAGAACCACTAAGAGAGAAAGAACGCCTAGTGTGTGTGTGTGTGTGTGTGTGTGTGTGTGTGTGTGTGTGTGTTTTCCAGGCAGCCGCAGCGCACGGTACAGAAAAAAAATAACTTTTACCGTGGATTGTTAAAATTGCCTCTGCCTCTGATATGGGTCTCAAACATTTGTTATAACATTTTAACATTCGGTACAGTGAACAAAATTAATAAATATCTAAAGACACAGTTGTTTTAAGTTTTTATATATATATGTGTGCGTGTGTGTGACGGGAATCCGAACTAAAAATATTGGAATCCGTTTGTTTTTTTCCTGCTTACACTGTATTATACTGAGTTATATCTGATCTGGAGGAAAGAAAATTATGAACGGTTGAGTGAAGGTTTTTTGTAGAAGAAAAAATGAGACTTAATCTGAAATAAGATGTTCAAAAAACACATATGGATTTGATGGTCAAGTGACCCAATACTTTTGGCTAATGTACATATAAGTAATCGGTTCTTCTGGTTTTAAGTTTGGGGGTGTGATTGGATAAAAAATGTGTTTTTGTTCAAGTTTAATATAAATGAAAAGCAACCATATAATTATAGATGAATTCATAAAGTCTTATTATAATGATAATGTCCTCATCCATTATGCATTCGTGCATGACAGAGTGTCTGGACCTGGGCAAGAAGATCAGCGTTCCTCAGGATGTAATGATGGAGGAGCTGAACCTGCGCTCGAACAGGGGTTCCAGAATGTTCCAAGAGAGACAAAAGAGAGCAGAGAAATTTACACTGGAAGGTTCCGGAAAACAAGCTGACCATGTAGGTCAACATCATAGCGCAATAACACACTTATACAATACTGTTATTTAACAAAGATGTATGTCATTGGGTAAATGATGTGGCTTCTCATTGTGCATAACAAATGCAGGTCGTGGAGGTGAGATTCTGCTGGTGGGCCCATGCTCATGATTGCAGACAGCTAAATAAAATCTCATTCTAAGTTATGTTTCCTTTAGCAAAACGGGACACCGGGTGACCAGGAAACAAAAGAACTGATGTACATGTCTGCAACTGGCTGTAGCACAAAGGTCAACCCACCCCAGAAAAACAACTTGATCACCACCCTCCATCAAAGCGTAGCCAAAAAGGGAAATCCAGGTGTTCTTGCACCAGGTGACTGCACCAAATTTTAATCTGTGCACCAGAGGCAGATCTAGACCCTTTCTAGAGGTGCTTGAGTTCACTTGCCTGTCATTTCAGCCCACCAAACTACTAAAATGTATTGAAAGCATAATTTTTACTATTTATTGCAATACACGTTGATCAAAATTAATCCGAAGCTTATTCGCTTTGCTATTTTGCACATATGTGATAATCCTTCGTTATAAGTGCAACAGCTTGTGTCAGGAAACGTACTGTCATATAATGTTAGTCTTCTTATTCTCCTTTCGGCTGTTCCCTTTTAGGGGGTCACCACAGCGAATCATCTGTCTCCACCTAACCCTATTCTCTACATCCTCTTCACTCACACCCACTAACTTCATGTCCTCGTTTATCTCATCCCTATACCTCCTCTTTGGTCTTCCTCTTTACCTTCTGCCTGGTAGCTTCATTTCTAACATCCTCCAACCAATATATATTTAGTATCCCTCCTCTGGACATGTCCAAACCACCTTAATCTGTGCTTCACTGACTTTTTTCTCCCCGAAACATCTAACATGAAACCGTCCCCCTGATAAACTCGTTCCTAATCCTGTCCAACATCTTCAGTTCTGCTAATCTAAGAAAAGGAAATTCAGTCATGAGCTCCAATTTTGTCTTTATCTTCTGAATATTGTTTTTATCATCAACTGCATTCATTTCAAAACTTTAGCATTGAATGTAGACTAATTATTATTATTGTTGCATATCAACATTCCGCAATACACAACCACATTACTAGGTAATGTAATCAGTAACGATACTACGGGTAAAACCCCATCTAAGGTTGAAATCATAGAACTGCCCCTGCTGTGCACTAATTTATTTTGGCAAGTAGTATAATAATAATAAAGCTGGTACACTCTTACTACCTCAGGATATTCTGGGCCCCTGAAGGAGATTCCTCCAGAGAAGTTCAACCTAACGGTAATCCCCAAGTCATACTGCTCACCATGGGAAGAACAAAGCGACAGTGAAAGCTTACTGGCTGCCATCAGCTCCCAGCTGCCCAAACCTCCTCAAAAACTCGTCCCTGCTAACTACAGATGCTTCAACAGGTTAGCATTCAAAAAAAGTGCTCTAAAATGAAATCACATTTATTGTAATTTTATAGTCTAACAGCAACATACAGGGACAGAAGGGGGATCTGATCTTACTGTTACACAAATACTAGACTTACTATGAAGTAAAAGAGTTCATGGTGTAAATTATTGGGTAATTAGATTATTCCATGCAGAAAACTTTATCATACACATATATACACATCTATCTATCTATCTATATATATACACACACACACTCAAATCTTGATTTTGCAAGTATATAACTTTGTATTTGTTTAACTGGATAAAAGTATTTAAAAAGCACTTAAAAGATAATTCGAAGCTTGTGCATGATAGTTTAGTCATTTATTCAAGTTGACAGTAATGTGATAAAAAAACAAAAAAAAAAAAAAAAAAAAACATTGCATGAACATTGTCAAAATCAGTAATGTTCATGTTCACATATTTTTAAAAAAAAAGGAATGCTGTAGCCTCCCTGCTCAAATGAGATCCTGGTGTAGGTGTACGGGTGGTGCTTGGCCCTTAAAGCCTCAAAGCACTGGCCCTTGTTCTTTAAGAGAACAACCTAGGAGACCCAAAAATAATCCCTGATACAAACATATCGTTTTTACAGAGCGCCGATGCCATTCGGAGGGACCACAGGAAGCACCCGGACCCTACCGCTGCCTGGCTTTGAACTCATGCAGGCTTTCACGGAGCCCAACCTCACCTGGGAGAGGATATGTGCTCGGCCCAACTTTAACCGCATACCGAGAGGCTGGAGAGTTTAACGCAGAGCTGAGAACACTGAACTTTAAAGCAGGAACGGTGCAGAGCTGCATTTTTAAACATCCCTCGGCACACAATGTCATGAATATTAAGGATATCATGTAAAATGCAAACTGAGCCAATAATTTTATTAATATTTTATCAAGGTTTAGAACTAGATACTCTTATTTGACAAATAAATTCTCAGTTCTGCTGTTTTGTAAACAGGGACTACAAAGAGCAGTCAGCGATGGCCTCATGTGGTATTTATTAGTCACTGCACCTTATTTTTGCTTGTTACACAGGATTATAAGAAAAACTCTACACTTTTTTCCAAAGAATAATAATAATTAAAAAAAAACACAATACACAAAAATATCCTCTGCATCCTGAAACCTCAAATACTAAATATAAAAGCATTACAGTTGAGGTACGTCCTACCACTTTGGGCTTGCTATAATGAGTTGACTTTTATTTCTAGAACAGCAGGAACACTACAAGTCCACCAAGTTCATAAAAGGTTACTGATCTAAAAAGACTCCAGAAACAGAGGGTGGAGTTGGCAAAAAGGCAGAGTCTTCATTACTTCTATATGCATCCGTATGGTAAGGTGGCGTCTCCGCGGGTCTACGAGCCTCCGTGGCGACTGGCATGGGCTCCCATACGCAGAGGATCCTGGGAAGGATAATGTACCTGGCCTGGAGGCCTCATGGCCATCGGAGGCGGCATAGGAGGGGCCATGGGATCCATCGAGGGGTAGATAGGGGGGGCAAAACCTGCAGCAAGAGTGTGAGAGACTGCAATCAAAACACAATCTTACATTATATCAATTTAAAAAATGGAAAGAAGGAGGACAACTTACCTGGGGGTGGAGGCATAGCTACTCCAGGAGGAGGGGGGATTCCTATATTCATGACTGCAGGACCCGTGTTAGGCGGCAGGTTGAAATAGTTAGCGGGGATGTCATCAGTGGAGACAGGCGGTGGAGGCAACGCTGTAAAATAGAAGATTGTTATAAACTGAGCATTTTTTGCAGACAGAGTTAAATTTACACAACCATACACTTAAAAAAAATGCATCACATCTGCCTTTTTGCTATTTCAAGCATTGCACAATAAACCATTCATAAAGCACTGAAATTCATTGGCCACATTTCAGTGGCAGGCTCAGACAAGTAAACGCAGACATGTAGCACAATTTTCTGTAGGTTAATAAGAACAGACTGCTTAAATAACACAAACACAGCAGGAAAATCATCTGCATGTTAATGAGTTATCTTTAATTATATATATATATATATATATATATATATATATATATATATATATATATATATATATATATATACACACACACACACACACAATTAAGACTTCATCCCACTCAATTTTTTTTAATAATCTCCACACTTTCGAAAAAAAAAAGCTAGCTTGAGACTGGCCATTTAATAACAATGATATCTGTATCTTAATCATACCTCCAGGGAGACCGGGCACAGGCTCCAGTCTGATTCCACTCTCAGTCACGCCTTCCTTTTCTCCATCTCTTCCGCGTGCTGCCTGGGATCTGTATATATTTAGACACAGGCATTTCCACGGTCAGCCACATGCTCCTTAAAGTTCATCTAAGGTTTTGAATTGTATCTCATGGAGATCATCGTGATTTAGCAAAACATTCTCCCAGACACTTTCTTACCAGACTTCAGCTTCACAGCTCGCTGACACATGAACAATGTTTCGCATCATGACTTACCTTCCCCACTTGACGTTGAGGCGATGGCCATGAATGATCAGCTTGTTGAAAGATTTTTCTGCGGCCATCTCAGCAGCCTGGCGTGTGGCAAACTGGATAAAGGCGCACTGCTGCCTCTGCACTACTGTTATAGTGCGAATCTCCCCAAACTGGTAGAAATGGTTCCTGAAATAAAAGGACCCAAAAAATAAACTCATTACATCCCAAAGTTTATGTAATTCTTGAACATTTGGCTTAGGAGAGCTTGAGCATTAGCGGTATGTTATCATCTTGCGTACCTGAGCTCTGAATCTGTAATGGTGTCTGCTAGGCCTCCAATGTACAGCGTGGTAATGGACTTGTCCTCAGGTGGGTCTAATCTTGGCATGGTGGAGGCTCGCTTCAACAGCTTATTAGCCACTGGATCGTTGATGCCGTAGTAACGGTCCTTAATGTTCTGATCAGCCAGCGGGTCGTCCGGATCGGTAGGTTTCTCATGCCTGTAGTTTCACATCCAAAAATGGCACATTAATCAGCACAGCTTTGAGGCGACTTTATAAATGAGTCCTGTAAGAGCCGAGGCTCACCTGTAAGGGCACTCCTCTCCTCTACGGCACTCTCCCTTCACCCAGAAAGAGCAGATGTGAGGTCTGTTCCTCTTGTAGTACGGAGTGGTTCGAGCAAGCTTCAACAGCATATCGCTGCTCCCGGGGGCTTTACCCAGAGCGCCCACTGGTCGTGTGCCGTCCGAGTTTGCAATCTAGAAACATGAGGTTTTAAATAATTTAAATACAAACTTGCACATAGCTGTACACACACATAACCTTAAACAGAAATAAAAAGAACAAGGATAAAATGTGGCTGGTTTTTAATGATAAAAGAAATGTTTTTTTGACAAACACAGGGCTTTTTTCCTTGTGCAGTTTAACAGAATACATAATCACAATGAAAATGTCTAGGACTGTATCACAGATGCATCTATCTTGCTTACGGCTGGTGCTAAAAAAATTTGGGGTGTGTGTCTGGGGAAGGAGGGGTAATGTGTAATGCAGGACAGTAAATAGCTGATGGTGATGATGTATCATTACTGCTAGCTGGAAAACAAAACATTCTATATTCAAGTGTTAAAAAAAAGCAATAAATTTACCATCAGTGAATTTGAGTTCAATGTTTATTATTAGTAATTAATTTACCAATGTAATCATTAAGCCATCTATACCAATCAGATTCAGAGGTGAAGGTCGTGATACCGAAGTTGACCACTAGAGGGAACCAAAGGGGGAAAAATGATAAAAGGCATGACTTATTACAGTCGCACCAGTTTAATCACAAAAATATATACCCAATATTGCGTTACTAACTAACAAAAGTGGGAGGGTTTAGGGCACAAAGCGGTGCACCGTGAAAAAAAAAGTATAAAAAGTCAAAAACTATTAAATCACATGAGTTTTAAAAGTTTACAGACCTAAACACACACTCGTTTGTTCAACTCTTTATGTAACTTAACATTATAAGGAGCTATCCTGTGTGTGTGCGTCACCCCAGCACCCTTTAGTGACCGGTCACCGCTGTGCACAACAATAGACAAACCCAGAGCGTACAGCCTATAACCAAATATAACCACAGCGAGAAGTCCTATAATCACCTCTCTCTCCATGTTCTGCGTGTAGTACTCTTTGTTCACGTCCGATCTTGGCATGTCGTCTTTGACGGATACCCCTGTGTCTCTGACCTGAATGGGTAATCCTGGGTAGGTCATAAAAAAATAAATAAATGAATGAGTGTGTGTGACCGTGTGTGTAAACAGCATGTGGCTGTGGAAACAGGAATGGGTTCGGCTAAGAGACGTTCATTACCGTACTCCAGATCCAGCAGGCAGGTCTGACACACGTTTTTCATTTTACTGCACGTCTGACACACTTCCGTCTTCTTGAAGCGCATCCTGACCCCCGGACACCAGCGGAACACGGTGAACGGACGAGCACAGATCTGAACCGGAACCAGAGGCTGTGTTCAATACTTTTTTGGTTTTTTTACATAAAATAAAAACATAAGGAGGAAAAAAATGGCAGTCTGTCTCTCACCTTGCACTCTTTGCCATACTTTTCTTTGGTCTGTAAAAAAAAAAAGAAGAAAGTGTAAGAGAGCAGCCAGAGAGTGCAGAGCAGCTAACCCTCCATGTTTCCTTTATACGGTGATGTCATCAATACAGCTCGGATGTGATCTTAGATAAAGATAAGGTCTTTTGTTTTTTGGTATTAATCCTCTATAACAGTTTATAGAATATTACGACTCAATGTCTCATTTCTATCTGATATCTTAATATTGAAAAAGAATTATAAGGAATTCACTTCAAAATGTGATACAAGTGAGAGATTTTAATCCTAAGAGTGTCGGACTGATTTTATCTGCACTTTAAGCCGTTCTTACTGCAATTCTGGTCTCGATCTGTTCGTCTGAGACCAATTTTTAAATCCTTAAAGATTCCTATAATCCTACTTATAAATCTGTTGTCTTTTATCACTAGTTTGACGTGTCCACCGACAGTCAATTAATGACTGTTGATCAGTTTTTTTCCTCCAGTGAAATTCTGCCAGGTTCAGAAGATTTCAGACTTCACACTTTTTACATTTTTCACAAGATTCCACACTTTCCCACAGTCTGACTTCTCCTGCAAGGACCATCAAACCAAGAACCAATAGAAGCGTCTGAATCTGATGACGCAATAAGCAGGACAACTACAACTCCATCTCGGGGAAAAACTTCAAAATGAGTCCAGTGGACAAAACAGCAAGCAAAGAAACTTACTGAAAAATAACTGTTTGTATCACGTGTCGTTGCTGCTGTTTGTTTACTGCTACAGTTTAGCGAGGAAACACGGGTTACTGATAGCATCAATAATTAATGACATAAAACTCCGGACAATATGATAACTAAGATCCTACAGTGTGACCTGGGGATCATGATCGTACCATCCAACAAGACACAATCACGAAAGACTATTCAAAAAAATATATATACAGTAAAAACCCGGATTTGGTCTTTTTTTTTAAGTTTTTTTTATAATTGTTATGGCAACGAAATAATTTTTTTATTAAGCTTTTAACTTAAAAAAAAAACCCACAAACAACATGCACTGGTAAAATGAAGAATAAAATTCTATGAGTGGAGACATACTCAATGATTTTTTGTGATGATGTGAACGAACACTTTCATTTCAATATTAACATCCACATACTCACCATTCGGATGTATGGATTCTCCCCTAAACATGTCTGGCAGAGGATAGGGAAGTCCTGCGAAGAAAAAAAAAATAGCACAGTGTCAGTTTCCTCGTGTGCAGCTGAGCAACACAAAACATTCAGAACCTTTTTTTGTGTTGTTTTTAATTAAAGTCACTAAAGGTTTCGCTGAGAAGAGAAAGTAATAAATACCGAATACTGACCAACACGCGTGGTGCTGGAGGAGAGATTTATTTACTAAGATTAATCACTTGTATGTTTTGATATTAGGCCGTGTTTACACTGAGCACATTAACCTTGCTCTTTTTTTGATTGCACATTTCTACTTGCACCTTTTCATAATCTGCTCGGGGCAGTTTAATTTAACGTTCCGTACCGCGTCCTGTTTTTTGTACTGTATAGTCAGGTGTAATGTTTGTACTGTTTATTACACCGTCTGTGGTAATGTTTGTATTGTTATTTGCACTGTCTGTCTTGCACCAGGTTGCACACATGCACTTTATGTTGCTAAGACAATTTACTTTTAGTCTTTAGCTCTGTACCGTTCTGTTAATGTGGCTCTTTGTTGTTTTGTGTAATTTTGTGCAGCACCAGGGGGTCCTGGAGAAACGTTGTTTTATTTCACTGTGTACTGCATCTGCTATATATGGTTAAAATAACAATAAAACTTCTTGAACTTGAATCCAGATTTTTCTCCTTTAACGTGGTACAGATGGAATATGACTGATGATTGGGTAAGCAGGGAAAAAAAACCACATGGAGTCTGATATTTTTACATCGGATTCAGGTCTACTTCATATGTGGATATAAATCGGATTTGTGCATTAGCGTCTGCCATGTAAGCAGACAGATCGGATTTACACCCGTTAATGAGAGTCGAACGTCATCGAATAAGCATGACGTCACCTCAAGTGGACACCAACAGCAAGACATAATAACTTAGTGCAACTGTGTATTTGGATATGTATTCAGTTTGTTTTGTCTGTAAACAAATAAAATAATTGAACCAAAGAAAGATCATTTATATTAGTCATTAGTGCTAGATTCGGATTCGCCCAGGCTGCAACACGGCTGCTGTGCCTAAAGAGATCATTGTTTTACGGATATTTAATTACTGAAAGATTATTTTGTCTTTGTTCATTGATTATCGTGGCATTTTTTTATTTCGGTCAGTACGTCTACATTGGGTTGTTTTGCCGTGTTACAGTGTAAATGCTGAAATCGGATACAGGTCAGGTTTAAAAGACGATGTCATCGGGTCACATTTACAGTATTTGGCAGACGCCGTTATCCAGAGCGACTTACATTTATACAACTAAGCAATTAGGGGTTAAAGGCCTTCCTCAGTGGCGGCTTGGTGGAGCTGGGAATCGAACCCACAATCTTCGGGTTGGTAGTCCAACACCTTAACCATGAGCCACCACTTCCAGATAGTCACCAAATTGGCTATTGTACCTTTAATTTGGAGCTTAAATAAAAATTTAAGCTGATTTTTATTCCCTTTTCCGAATATAATGTTTAGGTTCGTTTATTCTTCAAATAAATTTGTTTTTAGGTAAACATGAACATTATAATGCATCCTGTGAAATGTACAAAAAATATACATTTTAACATCAGTATTTTGAAGTGATTAAATAAAAATAAAAAAAAAACGTGAAAACTTGTTGTGAAGTTGTTAAAATGATCAAATGCAACTGAAAATCCAGCGCGTGAGACATTTTATACCGCAATGTTGCTTAGAAAAACTTGCTTTAAAGTTGTTCCGGATAAATATAAAATATTACCAAAATTACAGGATTCGGGGAAATTGTTGCCAGTTTAAAATAATATACAAATATTAATATTACTTTTACTATATTTTACATTTTGAAAGCGTTAGCCATTTTAGCTAATACAACCCAATTAGCTAATGTTGCTATGCTGATTTGTCAAGCTTACCAATCTTTGAATAACTTCTACAGCTTTTTATACAGCAAATTATATATAAAATAAAGCAAAGGCAAAAGCAAACAAAATGACTTAACCAAACAAACCGCATGTTTGTTTTTGTTTTTTTACAATAATATTTTTAGTTCATTGTTTTAGCGAATTAGCTGGCTAGCTCAGATTAGCAGCACGTTAGCCCGCTAGCGCAGCAGTAGGCCAGCTACAACCGCCTGCTAACTGAATTACAACAATGAACTGATTCTCCGCGCGGTTTTGTGGTGAAAAATATTTATTAAACACGATTAAAGAAATAAATGATTCTAGTTGAAGAAATCTTTCGTATTTTACTCACAGAATCCTCCCAATTTTGTCTGTTATACGTGTTCGAGCCTAAGGACGTCGCCATTTTCAAAAACAGCCAGTTGAAAACCACCCCTGCTCCTGGGTACCTATTGCACGGCCCTCGCTACACGTAATACAAACGTCAGCTTCCTTCCAATATAAGTGCACTTTTTAGGGTTTAGTAGGCATTACTTTAGACCAAAGCTAGTGCACTGGATATCTGTTGTATGGTTATTTAAAACACCGCCCCAAATAAGCGGTAAAACCGACTCAATTCTATAATATCCCACGATTGGGCATTAGGTGTCCTAGATAGTGTCTTACATAGAAGCTTATGCATCCTATCTAGTGCACTAAACAGCCATTATGAGTGTATTTGAAATGTAGCCATAGTTACAACTGATATTAACGAGAATACTTCCCCTAGTGGTTTGGAGTGAAGTGTAAACCATGTCAATTTGTGTTGGTTGTGACGATTGTTGTCTAAATGCGGGTTAAAAATTTGAGTTTAGTTATTATATATATATATATATATATATATATATATATATATATATATATATATATATATATATATATATATATATATACATAATGCATATATATATATATATATATAATGTAATTTCATTTTAAGATCTAGATATATAAACATCAAGATATAAAACAAAATAAGTCATGAAATGAAAAGTGACTTTAGTGGTTTATAAGTGTTTATATAAGTGACTTATTGCAAATTTATGAACTCCAGAATCTTTAAATCTTTAGAGGTTTTTGGGGAAAATGTCTGGAATTTATAAGGAAAGTTACAAATATTTTTACAGTAAAAAATATACAGTTATTTAGTTTTCATTAAATTACATAGTGACATCAAGGCTAAAAAGAAATATAGTTTTGAAATATAGACCCAAAGCTGTATTTTTCAAAATTTTAAAAATTGTAAATTTAAAAATAATGTCAGAAAACTATATAAAGTGTACCACCCAGTAGACCTACTAATTGGAAAATCTGGGTTTGATTCCCAGCACCACCAAGTTACTACTGTTGGGCCGCTGAGCACGACCCTTAACCCCCCAATTGCTCAGTTGTATAAAGAGATAAATGTAAGTCGCACTGGATAAGGGCGTCTGCCAAACGCTGTAAATGTGTTAATAAGTGTTGTGTAATAAGTGTTGTGTAACTGTAAGCACATTTTCCTTGTACATATTATCTACAATAAAATACAGATTTAAAAACCCAAAATAATAAAAGATTGGAGTCAGTTGAGGGTCCAGTTTTATTTAATAACTAAGAATCTGAAGTCTTATATTTCTAGCCATTTTTCCCCTCAGAAATAGACCTTATCATAAACCTAATGCAGTCTAACCACCATTTCAGTTCCTTTAACTAAATTTTTGATTGTTTTTTTTTTTTACATCTGCAATATTATAATTTTGTCATTGTTTTTGTTTTATTGTGAAAATTTAAACAAATCTAAAACAAATTTTTATCCCTTAAACTTGTTGTTGTGTGATAAGTCGAGTTCTGCAGCGGACAGCTTTCAGATTGTACATGATTAAATAAGAAGTATAAATGTTTTAGGGTGTTTAGAGCCTTCATATCAACATCTGGCTCTGGTGGGGCTTAAACCCAGGTGTTTCTGGCCTCCAGATCAGCAACTCAGCACCTTTACCAATTGAGCCCCTGGTTAAGATGATTACGAATAGAATGTAAATATCTAAACTAATAGTTTAGATATTAATTGTGTATATATATATATATATATGTATATATATATATATATATATATATATATATATATATATATATATATATATATATGATCCAAATGTAGATGAACTATTCATACTTAAATAAAAAGAATAAAAAAGGGCGATGAGGTGCTGCGTGATCGCCCTCTAGCGGCGGAAATAGTGAACCTCACCCAATGTGGATATATGAGAGAGAGAGAGAGAGAGAGCGAGAGAGAGAGAGAGAGAGAGGGGGGCAAAAAAAGACGAGTTTATCTTCTGTTATTCCAGCAGCTCCACATTAAAACCCGGGACGCTTTACTTCGGCTCGGAGTCTGACACTCAGACGGTAAAATGCGCTTTATAATAAATTATTAATTGACCGGATTCGGAATCCTGCATCGCTGCTGCTCGGGTGAGTTCATGGCTGGATCTTTAATACGCATTTATGATCCTTTATAGGACTATTTATCGTTTGCTAGTCCTTTTGGCTAGCAGGCTTCTTCTGAGTAGCACAACACGCCTTAAACCAAAGCCAGCAGCTCGAATTGCTAACCAGCTTCTTAAATCAACCCATTCAACAACAAAAAAAACCCTGTATTTATTTTATTATCAGCGAATTAATAACTAGCAACAACCGGAAAGAAATCCATGTGGAAAGCTAGAAAAAAAGAGTCGCACTGGCTGGAAGCTGCAGACTCACGCTGTCTAACTGTAGCTTTTAAAAGAGTTTATTTAATTCAACAGTTAAATTAAGAAATAAAATAAATGCCTGGTTATCAGTGGTTGGTTGTCGTCTTTTTCCCCCCTGCGGTAACATTAACTGGTTCAATGAGTCTCTTTAGGGGGCTAACAGTTAGCTAGCAAACTCTTGTCTTAAGCTTAGACCCTGTCGGTTTTAATAAAATGTTGAATTAATTTTATACAACGAATGTAAAAGACGAATTTACGATTAAAAAGCCGTTTAGTAAGTTTATTTATTGTGTACTAAGGTTCTAGTTTAGTCGCTAGAACTTTTTTTCTGAGGTAAATCGGTTAGCTTAGCAAGACTCATTCGAAATGAAGCTGAGGTAACAAACTAACGGTCATTTAACGCTTCAGTTTTTCTCGTGTTAAAGTTGTATTTATCAGAATTTGAGGTACTAAAAGGTTCTCCTGGTCGCTAGGGTGGAACTTTTTTTTGTAATTATAACGTTAATTGTTTACAGCAGCTTTAATTCCTGAGTTTTTACTACCACTCACTACTTAAAACTAGAGTTTTTCCAGTAAACGTTGCTAAATTTCAGGGGTCCCAAACTACATCTGTGAGGGACACCTTATAGTTTCTTTTGTTTAATAGGGGGCCGGTCAGTCTAAAACAGAAAATGACACGGGTCGGTGTGACTTTAAGTATTATAATGATTTTAATTGTATTTAATTTTGCCTTCTGAAGCTATATTAGTTATTTTTTTAGCATTACTTTTCGCGAGAAAAAATATGAAAGATGACCTATGACACCTGGCCATTTTATTGCGTTGCATTGCACTAAACAAAAATCGTCCACTTTTTGGTTAAGTTTCTTGTTTTATAAATCAACTTTTCATTTTTTTTCAACAGTTTGGTCATTTTGTCATCTTAGAATTTTCTCGCCGGTTGGCGTGCGGTACCACCTGATTATCACCATGAAATGTTATGTCGAATGCAGCGTTCTGTGGTTGGGGAAAATGAACACGTTTTTAGGTGACCTTAATAACTAAGATATGTTTAGTTTGAAAGACAATCTTTATAATCAAATACAGATATGATATAAATAAAGCATGACTTCGGAATGCATTTTTAAAGCTATGTCTCTGGAATTGTTCAGAGAGCCGATCCAAATGTGGGCCCTCCAACCTGATATAAAAGTACTTTATAAAACATTTATAGCACGAGGTTCTCTCAGAAAGGGATCTAGCTAGAGTGAAACTTTTTTTATACACACTTAATAAATTATACTAGCTTCAGCTTGTACAGATATTAAGTAAATTAAATGTTAAATCATTTACGGTAGACTTAAAGATCACCTGAAGGTAAAAATAAGGGGATCTAAGTGTTAATAGAATAAATGCTATGATACAATTATAAAAAGGCACCCATTAGTTTGTGGATAAGAACCGTTTTTATTGACTCATTCTGTACTCCTGTCCTAAATTCTTCCAATAAAACATGTTTACGTTCCTAAATGTCTGTCTTCTGAAACCGTATGCTGGTTGTGTAGCTACATATATGAAAATATGTTCTTTTTAGTGCGGTTATGGAAAATCCGGACTTGCTACATCCAATGTGTTGATCTCACAAACGTGTTGAATGTCACAATAGTAAAAATTGATTAATGTAATAGGTTGAAGTGCAATTTAACCACATTTTCTTTTCTCTAAGTTACTTTTACTTTTGATAAATGTGGTTTTGCCCCTTTTTCGTATATGACATATGAGTCGTTTGTCCTGTTGGCTAAAACGTCCATCGCATGCACGCTTTAGTATCCGAGCCAAAGCAGTAGGTCATCTGAGTACTTTTTGCTTACTCTTTTTCACGTACTAAGAATACGCTCAACTCACATGCACAGTTCTGCCTACTGTATAGTAGGGAAGTATGCGGTATTAGACCCGGCTCATTAGCGGTAAACATAGTTCTGATACGATTTTTTGTACCTAATCAAAAACTTACTTTACACACTAAATTATTCAATTGATTTGAAATCAATCAATCAATAAACTGTTTAAACATATAAATTGCTGGTAAATGCTTAAATCTAATTGATCATAAAGTGTGTGTTAGTTTTTGTGTGTTTTTTTGGTGGTTTTTTAAACAGTTATTATTAATAGGTTCTTTTTAAAAAATATGTTAATATTGTTTCTATAGTAAAAGTTTATTAACAGAGATGTAAAAAGCAATAAAAAATAAACTAAGATGGAAAATCAGATTTATATTACTGTATTTTAAAATTGTATATTTTTTTAATTTATTTTTTTTACTTTATTTAAGGATTTTTAATTAGAAGCATTTTGTTATAGTCGTGCTGTTCTGCAAAGTTTTGTCCGAAATTGTCAGGGTGGACGGGTTTAGTTTTCTGTTGCTGTGTTTTAGTAAAATGAAAAGCTGTGCAGAGAGACAGAGAGAGAGAGAGATAAAGAAAGAGGTAAAAAAAAAAAATCTAGTGGGGAAAAAAAGGTTTAACAAAATTGACTTCCCCTGAATGTTCTACAACATTAAATCTAACTATGTTTGGCCTCAGTAATAAATGAAACTCCGTAATGGCTGGCAAATATAAGAGAAATTACACGGTCCATAACTTCCTGTTAACCTCACGCTTATCGACATCTGGCTCTGACGGGCGAGATACTGTACATACATCACCTTCATATTAAATACAACCACCAACATCTGACCAATCAGCATTAAGCATTCAACATACAACAGCGGTGTTTATTTAGGGTTTTTAAACCTAATCCCCACCCATCTGTAGTGTAGCTGTGATCACACCAGACGAAAATTAACACCTTTAAATGCACGAGGGGGAAAAACAACAACAACAAACACCTGTGTTTGAGACTCCGTTGTATTGGATAATATTTAAAGCGCAGTTGTTGAATTTCTACATTTCCTTCTCTTTTATTGCTTGCCTGTTTTGTTGACCGAAACGACACTCATAACTTTTGCTGTCTTGCTCCTGCACCGATAGATGGATGATGATTTAGGGATCTTCTGTGGAAAAAATATAGCATTTAATCTTCTTAGTGGCTTCTTTTGGTTTTGTATTATTACTTTTTTTTTTAGCCTTTAGACGTGCTTGAAAATATTTGCACCTCGCCTAGTAATCCTCAGAGGGTTGACCGCAACTGGAAAGCAGGTGTAGAATCTTGTAGCATGTTTTTTGCCTTAACTTGAAATTAGCTTAACATCCACATGAAGTGCTAGAGATTGTTTCAATCAGCAAGAGAATTTATGGCTCCGTCCAAAATCAGACGCTGCCATACTTTATAGCAGTGGACTATGTGAAGCATGTAGTATGTCTGAATCCTTAGTATGCAAAATACAGTACACTGGACGTTCCCAGATGATCTACTATTCTTGCCTGGATTTTGAAGTAGATGTACACTTTATTATTCCACCAGGCAGTGGGAGAGACGACTCGTCATAGTCTGCGTCGCTGTGACATCAAATGTCACGTGTCAACATCAAACGGCGGATGTTTTGCATCTAAATCTTATTAGTATTACCCGTAACTATACTATATAGAACATCCTTTTTTTAACCGTCTGGAAGTATGTACTTTCTTACATGTGGTACATACTTGAGTATGCAAATTTGGACAGAGCCCCAATCTACAATCAGTAGATAAATACAGTAATTTTAACTCCAGTAGCTGATCTAATAATTATAAAACAATTATATATTATCCTAACGTTTGTAGGCAAACAATGTATTTTAATTGTATTTTAATTCTCCCTACAAGGCTAATGTGAAGTAAGCCTAAGCTTATTCAGATGCTAAAGAGTTTAATTGCTGATGTAAGTAAGGAGAGTTTTAAGGCTTCGTAAGGGGCTTATAAGACAAAGGTTAATTAGAGGAGGTTTGAGTTTAAAGGAAACAAACAATTCAAGTGCCAATAGGAAACATTATAGCCTTCCAAACATTTCTAAAAGTTTTAAAATCTCGACTGGTTATAAGGTTCTTTAAGTAGAGAGTAATATTTTTGTAGAACAAATTCTTTACAAACTATAATCTAGCCACCCTTTTACTGGAAGGGTGAACATGTTAAACTCCACATTGAGAAAAGGCAATCTATTTTAGCACACACATGAACACACACACACACACATGAACACACAATCGTCTGCTTGGTTCGTGTTCCGTAAATCTGCTCTGTTTGAAAGGTGTATGAGAGGCAGAGCACCTAGAAATAAATGAATTGAAAAAAAATGTTTAATAAAGAAAGCAATCAGTTTTTTTAACCTCCGATCAATGATGGTAGTTTTGAGACCGCCTGAGGGTAGGATCTCGAGTCTGTGAGAGGTGAACTTTGCACCTGCGTGGTGTTTTTTCCACTCATGCCTGATAGACCATTCTATCCGGCGCTTTTATATTCACTCTTGTGCTGCATTTATGTGGCTTTAGGTAAGATTACTATTGGGTTCTCTACATTTTTATTCTGTTTTAAAAGATGACAAAAATGTGTCTAGTTTAATGCTGAAAATGCTCCCGGGGGGTTACAAAATGCCCCCCCGACATACACCCGCCTTTGATAGCGTATTAAAGCCAGATGACCTCGGGCAGCCCTCCAATCTGTAGCTCTGCTAATACGCTTCAGCTCATGCTGTGCAGCACCAATGGTTTTAGACCTTATGATAACAGGGAAAAGTCCAGCATGAGCAATCGGACAAATTGGACAGGGCAGAGGGAATTCGGACGCTCTTCCTGAGACTCCCACTGCTCCGCTTATAATTCTCAAACTCCTGGCTTCATATAACAGGGGAAGTTTGGCTACATAAGGCTGCTGCGTATAAAAGAAAGACAGGAAATCGTTCTAATCTGCTGTAGGTATTCAACTATCATTCACGTCGAAATATATTATTTGACTTGAGATTTCCTGTTTTTACTTTTTTGTTATTTACATTTTTCGTTGGGTGTATTTCATTCACAGACCTGTCGCAGAGCAGCATTACCAATTCTCTTTCTAAATCTTGCACGGTAAAAAAAATTCAGTCATCTTGCAAACTTGTTGGCAGTTTTTGTCGTGGATGTTTTTCTTGTGGGGAAATTTTCAGATATTGTTTTAGTCTAAACCGGTTGAAATAGAAACTGAAGTGTTTGGTGCATTGGTGTTGCTTGTGTTCTTAAGGGCCTGAGTATTTTTGGGGGCCCCAAAAAAATGTTTTATTAGTAATAAAGGTGCAGAAGGCGTGTGGTAAAGGGCCCGATCTTGCTAGCGCCGCCCCTGATGTAAGTGTTTGGGTTTGGGTTTCTATTTTAGACCATTTTATTAGACTAAAAATGTTCAGAATATGTAAATATTTTTAATTAATTAAACACTGCTTTAAGAGGCTGTACAAGGCTTAATAATGCTCCCCTTACTGTTTGCCTGTGGCATAAATAAAAAATGCTTCATGATGATAAGATGGAAAATGGTTTTCATTTCAACATTAAGATACACCCAGGAATGTGCTCTCGTTATATTTGGCTTAATCTATAAAAATCATCTGCTTTACTTCCTCTTTTTAAAAGTCATTTAATAGTAAAATCACTGTATGATGGTATCTTTGTTCACGTTAACTTCATCGCCATCAGGTCTTCCTCCAGTGTGGGCAGACCAACATGTTTCTTTTTCCCTCTACATAATTAAAAACCATGTTAGGCCGTTGCATAACGTAGTGATTTCTTCTCTAATTAATGTCTTCTTTTTACTGGCATTCTGATTAGTTGTGGCAGAATGCTGACATGATTTAATTGCTTATCAGTGATTAGAAGCAGCTTTGTGAGCAAGGATGTTCATCCAGAGATCTAAAGTCTCACTCCAGCAGACTAATGAACGGACCGGGCTCGGATTTGTAGAACAATTGCTTTTACATCAAAACCATCTGAGCCGATTAACAGGCCCCGAGGAGATTTCTTCATTAACCGAAAGATCATTAAAGATAATGGAGATCCTTTTATCATGATTTAATAGAGTTACGTTTGGTTATGAACAAGTTTTTTACGCCTTGCTTGCAAACTAAATGCTTGTGCAAATCAAGAAAGGTTAGCTAAGGTGTTCTATTAGTCATTTGAGGCTAGAAGTAGAGACCGACCAGTAATTGGTGTTGCATATATTCAAGCCCAGTTTCATTATCCTGTTACCTTTTTGTTTACCCGATCAAAGCTTTGTTTAACAAAGACCTTTTAATGCTGGTGCAACTTATTTTTTATTTCAGGACCACTCCGTTTTTATAATTATGTAAAAAAAATGGTTTTTTTTTTAAAACATTAAAACTTTGTCAGGAATAGAATTAAAACAATTAAAAAAAAAAAAAAAATTAATAAAAAGATTCTGCATATCGGCCATCAGACACAAACGTGCAAAATATCTGTTGGTATTGTTCCGAAAAATAGTAAGGTAAAGATTGCGTAATTGTTTTAGGAGATTATTTTTTTAAAAAGCAGGACGGGTGTTTAGAAACATAGATAATGTATAAAGAATAAAACAAAGCGTGCATGTTTATGTAAGTAAATAAAATTCACAATGACGTGATGTAAGAGGCCCTTTTTTTTAACCCAGGGCTGGGCAATATGGCCTAAAATTAAAACTTTGATTAATTAATCAAACATTTTACCACAATTACGATGATTTTTTTTTTTATGTAGTTTTTTGCCCTTACATTTCACTGCATTTTTTTGGGGTACAGACTCCTCCTGTTGCCCTTGTGACTTGATGTTTGCGATTTCCGTCATGTTGATACTAACTGGATCAGGTGGAGTCGCATGATTTCAATCGCTGTAGTAAAAAAAAAATGCTTATTTTTTTTAAAGGATTTAAAAGAACACTAAATAACCAACGTGGGGAGAATTGTCGGCTAGAGGATGTAGTTTTTTGTTTTAATTACTTTTCATTTAATCCTCCAGTCCTAATTTAACCCTATTGTCTTCATCAACTATAAAATAATTCCTTCTGAATTAACTGTTGAAAAAGCAAAAAATGCATTGAAGTTCATTGATAAAAGACCACATGACAAAATGCGGTTTGGGAATATCCTCTGTCAACTTATCATATTTCATTCTGAAGATCCTGCTCCAAAAGTGGCTGCCAGTTGGAGTCCAGGCCCGTTGTCCGAGAGCGTTCTCAGCTATGCTTCCTTTTCTGTCTGTGTTCTGTTGAGCAAGTGGAAAGGATTATTAATCTTCAGGAGGAGCATGCCAAAACAGGGGGACCGCATAAGTGACTTTGTCGTGGGGGCACCGCTGAATCCTGGCTGAGCTCCCAAGCTTTCGTTAACCCCATCCGCCCCCCTTACATTGTCCAAATGATGCCATCTGGTCATTAGGTTTATTTCCTGCATGCTCTTCTTAATGCTGAGACAGCTTGTATCCATTATCTTAAGCCTGGACTAAGGGTTAAATATTGGCTTTTTAGGTTTTCCACCCAGTGGAAGAACGATTGCAGATGAAACTGTCCGTAGAGCGAAGCAGATCGTATTAAAACACGGGTTGTAAACAGCTTTACAGACTTGTAGTGCTGTCAGACTAAATCTTGACTATCAGGAAAGAATCAGACACTTGGACCAGAAACAGCCATGACTTGCTGGGCTTCCATCAGTGGTCTATCCTGCTGATACAAGCATTATTGTCTCTCTAATAAAACAGTGTGTTAAAAACTCAATTTCACTTCTTTGTCTGCCTGAGCAAAATGTCTCAGCGTAAATGTTTCAGCTTTGCTCATGTTTCTCAGCTGTAATGCAAGTCTTCTCTTGTGAATTTCATGAGGATGCAGTCAGCATGGAAGGGTTCAGCAGACACTCCCTTTACTCACAAACAGAAATATGGCAAACTCCCTTCTCAACACAAAAGACTCAAAACTGAGAGAGAAAAATCACATTTCAGTAGCACTTCACAATCAAGAATTAATTCTAAACATGGCCCCTGGTTTCACCCCGGGATTCATCCATCCTGACAAGTGTACAATAGCTTTGCAGCGTTCTTCAGCTCGCCGTTCCCCCAGCTCGCCTCTCTACCATTACCCTCTCCTCGGAGCTGCCGAAGTCTTTATTCAGAGACTTGTTGGGGCTTGTTTTGTATTTGCGCCGCGGTATTAGATCGAGTCTGTCGTAAATGGGGCACTGATGAAATACCCTTAGGTTATTTATTGGCAGCGCTTGCGATGTGGTGAGGTGTCTCCTTTTCCCCACCAAATTTGCTGCTGCTGTTTCGTTTACATTTGCAGTTTTAGTTTTTCATGCCTGTTTTTGTCAGAAAAAAAACACGGAAAACGTTTTATAATAACAAAAGACTATCTGTTGGTAAAGTATAATCCATCCTTTTATATTTTAGCTTTAATGTGCAAGTTATTACTTGTTATAGGGACTGTGAACATTTCCCGTCCCACCAAATGCTTTTTTTTTTAATGCATGTTACTATATAATGGTCCCAGTCAGGTAGGGAAGTGGGAACTAATAGCTTAGTGGTTAAGGTGTTGGACTGCTAATTGGAGGCTGCCCCTGTTAGGCTCCTTATAAGGGCGTTTGCCAAATGCCAGACATGTAAATGTATGTAGATTACACGATTAAGTTGTCACTATACACCTAATCGTATAAGATCCTACAAGCACATCAATGTAAACCCAGCTTGACGCAGGTCCTGTGGTAGGGACCATCTAACCGGTGAGCTCTGAGGATGCAGCAATACTGTCGCACAATCTTGCCACACAAACCTATCTTGCCCCCACACAGTCACATTTCTAGTGACTGAGTCGCAGTGTCCTTGTTTTAAGTTCCAGTCAAATTATTTATTATGCATAGCAGTATCATTATGCGGGGTTCCACTACTTATGATGAAACTAGTTATTCAGACTCTGACCTTGATTTGCAATCTAAGTGTGTGTGTGTGTGTGTAAACATCCCACTAGCCATGAGAAATGAAAGCATCCTGAGCTATCATGGAAAAGGTCACTTGGCTCGCTTGTCATTAAAGTAAGTGGATATCAAATAGAGCTAAATTAAACGGACGATACAGCAGACAATACGCCTAGCAGCTTGTTGAAATATTTAA
Organism: Bagarius yarrelli; assembly: GCA_005784505.1. Lineage (NCBI taxonomy): Eukaryota > Metazoa > Chordata > Actinopteri > Siluriformes > Sisoridae > Bagarius > Bagarius yarrelli. The sequence goes on from VCAZ01000025.1 coordinate 6,323,101, forward strand.
CATCCCAAAATAATACCTAATGCACATCTTTATTCCTAATGAGCCAAGATAAGCGCTTAGCCTTGACAGTCTATTTTTGTTGCGTTTTCTCACCTCATCTGTCCAAGTGTTGAGACCTTTTTGCACGATCACGACACCGTCACTCTTCTAATTTCCTTTGCCGCAAAAAAAAAGGTTAAACTTCAGATGTCAAGGCTGCAGGCAAAATAAGTGGCTTGTTTTTCTGCTTTGCCCCTGATGTTTTGCCAGAGAGCTGACAAGTTGGTGAATTGGCATGAGAGCGAGATGAAAAGCTCCCTGCAACTGTCTTTTCTGCAGCAGAACTCCTCTAGTGGCTATCCAACACCACTCGATAACTTACACCTGGGCAAAGCAGGATTATTAAATATATTCTGAGCAAAGGTGCTGCAGGGGCCATGCATTCAGAGCTTTTAACACGAGTGCTGTTAAGGCTGTGTTTAGCAGAACCTTTGATCTGATTTCGCTACTGGCGAGACAGGCGTGTTAATTTAAAGTGACTCAAATGGCTGACTCAAATGGTTAACCCTCCAGGTTACTAATCAGAAGGTTGGAGTTGGAGGTTAAGTCCTAGCACCACCAATCTGCCACTGTTGGGCCCTCCAGCAAGCCCTATTAAACCCTTTTTGCCCTTGTAATGTATCATGCCTGACTCTGCTTTCATCCCAAATTCCTAAGCTGTGATATCAAAAAGAATTTCTTACGTGAGGTAATGTGTCCTTGATAAATAACGGGCCATTTTTTTTTTTTTAGTGAAGATACTGACTGAAATGTATTTCTGACTTTGGACCAGGTAAACCAAAAGAAACATCACTACACACGAAGGTGGACATAAAAACACCCTGATATATTAATCAAATGCAGATTTCCAAGCCCAAGTTTGGCACATTGCAACAAAACAAAAAGGAAGTTCTTTTCTTGTGTATGATGTACCACACAGCTGTTTTAAGTCAGTTTTCTTTTTTTTTTCTTTGTTGCAGTATGACTGAAAAATGCTGACGCCAGGCCTGATGCCTTTCTCGCACCTGATATTATTTTTCTTCATCTGACACCGCCCCGAACGTACGTTTGCGTCCGATATAAACACAAAATCTTCAATTATCCCCTTCCTTTGCTGTCTGCTCTTGTTAGGAAACACATAAATCTGCAGAAAAGAAGAGAGAGAAGGAAAGAAAATGAAAAGAATGGGCTGCTATTTATATTCACCAGGAATGAAAAAATATATATTTTGGCACCTTTGTTACCGGAGATGTTCACGAAGAAATCTTGTGCACATAGAGATATTGGGGGGGAAAAAAATCTGCATATCCTGTAGCTATTGAGGGTTGGTCATGGAAGATTGGGTCTGTGGGACATGTGGCAAGAAAATATGAGTCATTCGCAAAGGCAGTAATAGAGACTTTGTGAAGCACTGGTCTTGGCTGTTCCCCCAGTGTCCTGCAGTGCTGACTTCTTAATCATACCGCACCACTGTGATCTGGTGAAAAATTTCTGCAGGGATGCTATGTGTAGGCGAGGAATTGCTATGCTCTTGAAAGCTAATTAATTCGTGGAAAATGCACAAAGTTGAGTCTTTTTAATATATTACTGCATCCATGTATGTCTTTAAGACGCTTGCCAAAACGAAACCTGTCCCAGTTCCCATGGAAGAGATGCGTGAGCTTGGTGCATGATGTCTTTCAAGCTCGTATAAGTTCATCCTGGTTTTTAGAACGGCTGTCCTTCTATTTTTGAAGGAACCAGAAAATACAGACTAAAATTTAAAGAATGAGACTTTTATTTATTTATTTATTTATTTTTTATATGTGGACTACAAACACTCTAAAAAAACATCAAACTTCTCATAGATGTTTGTTAACTAGCTGTTTTATTTGTAGATCAGTGGTGGTGGTTTTTTTTTTTTTTTTGTTTTTTTTTTTGGTAAGATTCTGTAAGCATATATTTTCCAAAAAAACGTCAGATTTTCCATGTCCGAGATCAATCTCATTGTTAGCCCTCCGATTAAAACACGTACCTTAGTGATGTCTGGTTGTTGATCTAGGGTCAGAGGACAAGGGGTGAACTGGTTTGCGCTGATAGAAAGGACACGATACTTCATATAATCACAACGTGCCACGCTGAAATGCATTCCAGAGGTTGATGCAGGTGGGCAAATCAATACCACAAATGAGATGAATGTAAGTCCGTCTGAATAAGAGAATCTGCCAAATGTGAGCTCAGTGTTTAAGATTTTGGACTGCTAATCAGAAGATTTGTTCAATTCCCAGCAATTTTTTTTTTATATAAAAAAATATATATAAATGGAAGTTGTTCTGGATAAGGGTGCCGGCCAAATGCCAGAATGTAAATGTAAATATAAGCTTGTTGTCTTCCACATCACTGCTGTAATGAACTACCACCCTGTTTTATTACTGTGTTCTTTTCAGCATTAATGCACACCCGGGATGCAGAGGCCTGCTAACCTGCACAGTGCTTAAGTGACTTCAGTCTGGGTTGGTTTCCCTCTCAATTGGTCATTGTTAGAAATAAAAACACCGGGCAGGTTTCTGCAACTTGTCAACGTTCTCATATCCCAAAAAGAGCTTTCAGCACCTGTGTGAGGCGAGGCACTCTAGAGAACATCTCTAAGTTTTGAGAGAACAAAGAGGAGAAATCAGATGATGTTTTTAGGTTTATCAGGGCTAAAGCAGAGCAGCAGGCCTGATCTTAGAGCTCTGATTTCATCCAGACGACCATGAGACGCATTCCACGAAGGCTTCGGGGGAAGAAATTGTTAGACGCACTGCTCGGGCTGATATCCCAGATTGCTTATTCGCATTCCAACAGAAATGAGTTAGCAGTGTAACGATACGTCCTTTGATATCTTTATTCCCATACGCATGCTCGCAGATGAGTTTCACAGAGGACAAAAAAAAAAAACGAACATGGACATCGTCCTACTTATTTGGTAGGAGGTAATGAAAACTGGAGCCTGCTGTGGACGGAATATCAGTTTTTAGCCTGAGGATACCGTTCACGACATTTTGTTAGTTAAAATGCTGTACTGATGTGCAAAGGCACACAGGACTCACGTTGCCTCTCGCTGGAGGCAACACTTTTCTGATGCCGCTGTAAAGACAGCGCTGTAGCTTTCGCACCCAAACACATCACTAGTTTTGGTACTGATGTAGTAAACGCAACACGTAAAATTGGGACATTCATGGGACATTTTGCTTTTAACCACATGAAAAGAGGTTTGTAACAGTGCTGAAAAAGGAACCCAGGATTCTCCTGTCAGCAGTCTAACACTTTATCCACTACTTCAGTTGCTTAAGCATTGTTCAGATAATTTTTAAACATCAATTCAGGGTTTATTGTTTGGTTCAGAGCCACGTTTTTACATTTAAGGGTTACCATAGACCACTGGCCGCATCTAGCCGGTTTACACAGCGAGGGTTTCTGCATTCTCTGGCGTTTAAAGTCTCTGCTTTATTTTAAATTTTGCTTTTGCCCATCTTAATCTTGTCTTCTACTGGGAATAATGTTTATTTCTGTCATTTGCTTTTGCATCTTTTTAGTGTACTTTGCAGCTCAGCAGTGTGGCAGTTATCAGTGTTCAGGCTAACCTTAGTGAGCGGTGAATCTCAACAAATAAAAGTTGCATTTATATCAATTAACTCTGATAATTGTTCTGTTTCTAAAGCTTTTTAAAAGCAGCCATTTGGCTTTGTACTTCTACTAAAACAGCTGCATTGCTGTTATTAAATGTGTGTGTGTGTGTGTGTGTGAGAAAAAGAAGGATGGACTCAGCTGTTCAGACAAGCACCAGTGAAGTGTGACTCTGTTATTGTTGGCTGTCCTCCCAGCTCACCTTCAGTGTTTCCTAAAGCTCTGACACGTGCTAGCTGAAGATAGAGGACCCTCAGGCAGCTGCAATAACCATTGACCACAAACCTCTAGGCTTTGATTCCAAATTTAGAAAAGGAGACGGGAAAATGTCAATCCGCCTGTATTACATTGAACTCGATCAAGAAGCATGGACTGTCATTCTGAGAACTTCAGATATCGCTTTTCCATCAAGGCTGGTGCCGGAGCCCATTCGTGAACCAGGCTGCACTTTTTCCCAGACCGCGGTTCTGAACTGGCCGCCAAGTCTTGCTTGTCTCATAGGGAGGAAAACATCTAACGAATGCAATCTTTTATAATATAGTTCGGGAAATGATCTTGTCTGTAAGTTTTTGGGCATCCAGGAGCCACTAATTAATTTGTGAAGGGTTGAAATCACGTTCAAAGTGCGTACCCGCTTTTTACTTTAACTTTCAATTAGCTTTTGTGCAAACCGCGTATATGGAGTGGTAGTACTAATTTTTTTCACGCCATGTTGGCGTGATCTGTTGCGGACCAATTCCTTTGACATTAGCCCTGTCGGTCATTGCCATCCTCATACGACAAGTGAAATATCACGCAAGTTTAAGCATGTGATTGGTACCTGCATTCGCAGTAAAGAGAATTACGAAAAACATCTGGAATAGGATGTTCAGTTAGAACCAAAAATTGTTATTGACGATATTGTATTGAAAATTTTTTTGATTGATTGTGTGTTTTAATGTTTCACATTTAAAATATTTACATCAGTCTGGTGGACTACCAGAAGTTAAAATAAAAGTTTATGCCCCGGTTTATTAGGAAATGGGCAGGAAATGGTAACCAAGTTAAAAAAAGATAATGCGTAGATTTAAAAAAAGAGAAAGAGAGATAAACAAATGTCCTTGACTGAGCCGGTTCAGCCACCAGCCCCAGTGAAAAAGCTGTAAAAGTAGCTACTCAAATCCAACAGTAACAATCTGAGAAATGAAACCGATAGCTAGCTGTGGTGTCGGGTACTCTTTTCTTCAGCCCTCTACATGGTACATTCCAGTCACTATGGCGATAACGTTCACGTTAAAGAAAGCGTGAATTAAGAGCAGAATTGGTCACGGTGTCTTACTGTCTCACACAGAAGGAGGTGTTCCAAGAGAACTGTACGTGTGAGGAAGAAGGTGTATGCCATGGTAGTGTGTGTATGTGGAAGTGAGTGCAAAGGAAAGTGTGAGTGTGTGTGTGTGTGTGTGTGTGTGTGTGTGTGTGTGTGTGTGTGTGTAAGAAAGACAGAGAGACAGTAAGCATGTTACAGCATATAAGAGATGTAAGAGAAAAAGTGTGTAAAAACAAGGGAGCAAGAGTGTGTGTGTGTGTGTGTACAAAAATGTGTACGAGTGTGAGAGAGTGTAAGAAGGACCACGTGTGTGAGCAAGAGTAAAAGTGTGTATGTAAGGGACAAGTGCACAAGTGAGACCTTGTGTGTTCGAGAGACGAAAAGTAAGTGTGTGACAGTAAAAGGGAGTAGTGTGTGTGTGTGCGCGCGCACACATGGGCGAGCACGATGTTTGTATGTCTCTGTCAGATTTCTTGTGAGAGCAGGCCTGGCATTCTTCCAGAGTTGCTGATGCTACAGTGAAGCTGCCAATCCCTTTATGGCACTGCTCCAGCTGCACTGATTCGGCTTTTTCACTCCTTTCACCCGTCTGTAACGCGGCCGTCTGCGATGCATCTTATTCCAGATAAGCTCCGCTCCCTCCGGAGATCTCCAGCATCTCATTCTCATGTCTGAAACCGAAAGCTTAAGCCGTGACCGCTTTCCAGTCTCTGGGAAATGAGGCAATCGACCCACTGTCGTCACTGCCACTGTTGAACATCAGAGCGAGACACAGGATCTGAAATATTAACCTTCTCCATGTTAATGTTTCCACTTCCTGTTTATGTGGTGCATCATCAAGATTAGGACGTTGCTAAACTTCAGCACAGTTCATACATCATGCTGTTATTTTTATCACCACCACTTACTCCGTTTCGGTGCAGGCGATGTTGCATAACACAACATAAATGTGTGTGTGTTTCCCATCTTTTATGCCGGTGCAGTAAACTGAAGTCAGTATCGCTTCTCCTGTGTGTGTGTGTGATCCTGTCGCTGCATGTTTAATCAATGACTGACTTTTTTTGTCTTATAGGAATGCATGTTACGGAGGCTCCCAGGGCCCGACTACAGACCCAGAACCCCACAAGCAGACACTTTTGATGAGATCTGAGGCGAAGCACTTTTTGCAGGTACGTAGAAACCAGTGCGACATGGAGACAAATCTCCAAGCAAAAGAAAAGCATTATTAGTTTGGGAAGCTGAGAAGAGGAATGAACTCTAAAAATAGTGAAGTTTCTTTATTATTACACTGATTCACTGTAGCAAATAGCTCATCTCAACCCCAGTATCTTATCCTGGCAAGTATTATGGGATTCGGGGTTTAAGACTTGAGTCCATGGCTAAGATACAGATAAACAAAGCTGAATGTGATCCAGTGTGAAGTATTTTTTCCTGATCAGTCCCCTCTTTGAGTGAGTGGTTAAGGGCTGCTGGTAGAAGCCACTGCTGGGCTCCTGAAGAAGGCCCTTAACCGCTCAGGTGTACAATTGATATAGGACACTTTGGAGAAAAGCGCTAAATGCCATAAAAAAAAAGAACTGGAAAGATATTAGAGAACCCTTTTATGGCAACTGGTAGCTCAGTGGTTAAGGTGTTAATAGGGTTTAATTCTTATCACCACCAAGCTGCCACTTCTGGGCCCCTGATCAAACCCTTAACTGCTTAGTTAGGTAAGTTCTAGTTATTAGGTGCTGATTTCTGTTGTTGGTGGTTTACCTTCCTGTCGGTGACTTTCCACCTGCAGAGGTGCTACACAAAACTAGATGTTTTTTGTTATTTGCACCATTTTTGCTGCTCATATATTGAGTGCAAGGTTTCTCGTGTTAGTCTTTCCCTGAAGACGATGAAATTCATGTGAAGGCAAGTGGTTGCTCATAGGTTAGGGTGTTGAACAGAAGAATGTAAGTTCTATTCCCAGCACCACCAAATTACCATTGCTGGTCCCTCGAGCAAGACCCTTAACCTTTAACTGCTCAGTTGGTTTTAAAAAAAGAAATGTAAGTCTTCCTGTATGGGCGCCTCCCACATTAAAAAGCAAAGTTTTTCCTTTTATTTCATCAAGCTTGTCGTGCCAGGCGTCTAATACGGAGGTCTTCATGAGCTTCCGACTGCCCCCACACAGAGTAACGATCTCTCATCTCATCTCGCTGCTTGTAGCATTTCATCTTTCATTAACCTTTTTTTTTTTTCTCCCTTCATGGAGGGAAATTGCAATAGAAGATGAATTATAAACTTAAATGAATAATTCAGACCAATCGGTGCAATTTGAATTATTTAGAGCCGAGAAAGGCATTACTTATCTAAAGGCCCGATCTGCATATCATTCTCCTGGCTGGAATCATTTGTAAAATATAACATGGTGCTGATATCTGACCTCCGACAAAAGCAATATAGACTGCTTATGAAAATATGTTTGAAATTCATCATAAACCAAAATATACTAAAAATTAGTAAACTAAAAAAATCTGTGTTAATAAATATCTTTTTTTTTTTTTTTTTTTTTTTTTTTTTTTTTTTTTTTTTTTTGTGTTCAGTCTTAATTAATCATGTTAAATCAGAATAAATAGATACTGTTCATAAACAGCAGGGCTGTGTAAAAATATTGAAACGGCTAACTATCACGATATATATATATTTTTTACGATACCTTTGGTGTTGATGCATATCGTTATAAAGGTTTCACGTAAAATATTTACATCATATTTATTTAAAACCCTAAGCGCATTCCAAACGACTTGTAGTTGACCTTCACTCCTGTAGTTGTCACTGACGTATACGGCTGTTAAACTACAGGATTTTTAATTTTATTGATTTTTTTTTGTTTGTTTGTTTTACATTTTTGGAGTATAGCAATTTATTACAATATTTGTTGTGTTGCAGTGTATTGTGATATGTATCGTATCGAAAAGCCCTAATAAACATTAGATCTGTTATAAAACCAAGCAACCAACACTTTTAATAATTATATAATAATAAGATGAAAACATCCTGTGCCCCCCCGCCTAAAGTGCGGTCACAGCTACCATAAATGATGTGTGGAAGCTTCTAGGCCGAGAGCAGGACTTGTCTCTGAATGCTAATATTTCAGTTTTTTTAAGCCAATTAATAGCTTTAGGAATGTCCACCTCTACTGACTGCCCAGACACTGATTTATGTCCCCCCTGACACCTTTATGTTCTTCTGTGGTTTTATCTCTCGCCTCCGCCAGGGGCAAGGCGTGTTTGTAAGCCACTTCTTCTCGACCTGTGGTTCAGCTTTGTCCATTGTGTCCCTGAGGACTGTCTGATGTATGTAATCCTGCTTATCAGACAGATGTACTGGGATTTCTCTTAGCTGAGAGTAGTTCGTCACCCCGCGCACATTCTATACATGCAGCATCCTGGCAGGGCCCAGGTGGCAACATTTCACCTCACATAATGGTTGTAAGGTGTAAGACCTAGTGTGACACTTCCTGCTGACAGCGTAATACCCGAGCTGGCATCACAGACAGCACAGAAACCTGCTAGGGGTAGGAGATTATTCATCAACCAACAACATATCAACATCAAAGCTGTCTGGCCGCATTCTGTTATTGGAAAAAATGAATAATAGATAGTCTTAAATGTTTATTAAAAAGGTTCCTTACCAGGTTGAAGACCACATAGAGTTCCTCTCCTATCAACTATGAACAGGAATCTTAGCTTTAATGTGCTGCATCTGATCCTCGAGCATATTCTAAGATGCTTTTTTAGTTATTCTATGCAGTTGTATTTTTTTTTTCCTCAATGTTGTGCTTGGCAGACGAGTGGTGCTGGGAATTAAACCCATGATCTTTCTATCAGCAGGCCAACATCTTAACCACTTCCCTGGTCTGTTGAACTTTTTTCTCCTTCAAACAAACCTACAAGAAACATTTTTCACTTCCTGTTTATCTTTGATGTATAAAACAATAGTCAGATGCCCGTATAAAGAACGCCGTTGATTCAAATTGAGATTCTTGACTAAGGGCCCAGAAATGGCAGCTTGGTGGTCTTGGAGATTAAACTCGTGCCCTTTCTATTAGCAGTTCCAACACCTTAACGACTGGGCCATTTTATGCCCTTATTTACATCACTTCTTCTGACTAAAATCCTAAACCCAGCTTAACCTCAGCAGTCTACACCGTTTTTAATCCGTCAGCATGTGGCCCTTGCAAAAAAAAAAAAGCAGATTAAAAAGACCATCGACGAGATGGATTGGATTAAATGTTCATTCGCATAAACTACACTGACAGCGCAGGGAAGGAACTGAAGGCCATTTTGCTCGGAATCCGACTTATGCAACCTCTGGGGACGTCCTCCTCCCCCAATCCACGGACACGTGTACATGTGATAAAGCTTTCGAAAGACTGTTAATCATCACATGGTGCATTTTTATCACGCAATGAGCAAGGTACGGTCGCATGCATGGACGCTTTGTTAGAAAAAGAGGTTATTGTCATAAAAAAAAAAAATGTTGCGGGCTCTACAGAGGTTTAGTTTTGCAGGATGTTAAAGCGTTCAAAATTGGGTAAGTGCGGTATAATGGTTGTTTATTTTGTTATTAGGCTGTTTATTGTTCCTGTCAACATTTTGCATTAGAGATTCAGATGTTGAATAAACTTAATTAAAAGTAATTTTTTTTAACTCTAATATTGCCGCGCCACTCTGCTGGTGCTGAAGTCGGCGCTTGGCCAAAGCAGTCACTCGGTCCAAACCGGCTTGTGTTTGCCCTGGCAGGGAGCAGAACCCGCTACGTCACGATCATGTCACTGGAATCGCTTGCTATCTCATTTTACTTTCTAGTTAGACTTTTCTTTGTGGACCCGATGGTGAGGAGAGTGTTGGTCATGATTCTTCTTGTTAATTTGTCTTTCCTGTTACTCCCATCAGCTTTTAAATATGGTACAACTCAGACTAATGCAAACATGACATTTTATTGTTGACATACAGTGAAACGCGTGTTTTAAAAAATATTGATCTTTATTGCAATGTCTCAGGTTTTAACGACCAAAGAATAAATTTATCACAGTCTTATAGTTGTCATTCTGCCGCAGTTAAGCAGTTGACAAGCTCGTCAGCCGAGGATCTTTATCGCACAGAAGTAGTAGTCTTAAGAGAGAGAGAGGGCGGAGGAAGGAATTTAAAAAATCCTATCATCAAGGACACCTTTAGGATCTGTTGCGTGTGTATATAAATCTCAGCACACTGCATGCAACAGGCAATTATTTAAATGCAAGTCAATAGACTTTTCCACACCACATTGATCCTTCTGACAATTATTTAAAATGGGCACGGATGACTGATGGGGAAAAAAAAAAGATCTTGCAGCTTTACTTTGGGCAGCAGTGTACCAGATACCTCGGCCAGCCTACTTGTGTGTGCCAGATGGTGTGTCTCCATGTGGAGCGTGGTTGTGACAGGAGGAACGCCAGCCTACACTTGCTGCTGGCGTCTGCCCACTTCACCGGCCTTTGGCTCCTCCGATACCAACATAATTGATCGCCTTTGTCTCACTTGAACCGCCTACTTGTTTTAAGCAATACCTAGAGAAAAAGGCAAGTAATTTGGCAGAAAATCCCCCTCCCCCATCCATCCTCCTCTTCGACTGGCCAGGTGCTGTCGAGCGATTAGACTCTGACCCACTTTTGCAAGCGGTCTGACTTGTTTTATGTCCACTTTTGGCTCTGTAAATGGAGCAAGCACCTGGTATTGATCAGCGCTCCTATTAAAATGTGGTGCCTTGCCTGGGTTTTTAGTGGGAACAATCAGGTATTATCTAGCGTTCCATAAATACAGAAAATATTCAGGTACAGTCTCATTGACTAGGAATTATTGTGGCGCAAAAAAATCCATCAGCATAATCATGAATGAGAGTGTTGGTTATTTTTCTTCTTGCATGCTTATCTAGTTGATTTGTTCTGCAGTGTTAAACACAAGCTAAAACTCTAATCAGGAAAGCACCCAAAAGCCTGACTTAAAGATTTTTTTTGTATGCTCTGTCAAACAAACAAAAACATCCAAACCACAGATGCCTGTACAAAATAAAAGAATCCACATTAGAAATGAAAGATCTGCTCTAATCTCTTGCCAACTTTGATCGTCGTCAGGATAAAGTCATTCAGAACCCGCTGTGTTTAAAACCTTCAGATGCCGAGATAAGAGTGCGAGTGTCGAGATCTGGCGTTTAACCACACAAGTCATTTACAGCTAAAAGTACATGATGTACAAGTTCTTGCTCCTAAGCACTAAGTCACTAGGCAGCTAAATGTAGCGCTAAGATAATTTTATTAACGGCTCCTAGCGTTTATAGAAAAATGTTTGCTTGCTTTAATGAGAACCTAACAAACAAATTGTCAATATGCACGTTCATATTAGGATTAGAAATGGTTGGCGAAAAGGAAGACAAGGGAAGGAAACAGAAAACAAGAAAAAAAAAAGGAAAATAATGGGTAAAACGGAAAAAATGGAACAATAAAAAAGTGTAACCAGAAAAATGGTCAAGAAAATAAGAGCAACATATAATTAAAGCAAAGTAGAAAAGAATTGGGAAGAAGGGAAAAAAGGAAAACAAGAAAAATAGAAAAAGAAAGAAAAATGAAAGCTGGAGATTAGTCTAAAAAAAAACAAACAAAAAAAATAAAGATGTAAATAAAAGCATTTTTGTAAAAGTAAATGAAATAAATACCAAACAAAAAAAAGGAATGGAATGAGAAAAGAAGGAAGGAACAAAGAATGAAGGAGGCAGTGTGTCAAACAGGAAAATAAAAGAAAAAGAATGTGCACGTAGAAAGCAAGACAGGAAAGTTCCAGGAAGTAAATAAGAACTACACACTTCTTACTAAAAAACCTTTTGGATTGTTGAGCGTCCTGACGAAGGTGTAAAATATCGTAGATGTTGTGACAATTATTGATACATCCTGCGTTAACTGGGGCGCTATTTTAGGAGTAAATACTTCCACATAGAGATTCTAATGATGACTCCCAAGCTGTTTCATGAGCGCTTTAACAATTCATTCCTTCTACTTTCATAAATCATTGTAGAAGTTGGCGGCCGCATGTGTACTTTCATAACATTCATCATGTCTGAAAGAAAAGAGGCCATGACTTGTAGAGAATAAAATCCTCCACGCCCACCCCATCCTTTCTCCCTCGAAGTTTAGTAAAAATGCTGCTGCTCTTTCTCTCATACCCTCTGTAGTCCCAACTCAATTATCTTATTCGCTGAGTAACCCCTTTTTCGTTCATAATAGAGCCGTGCATTAGGTATTCTCGAGTAATGAGGTCCTTTGGTCGGCTCGCTCAAACCGGGTCTGATGAGGGTTCTGACACGCTGCTGCAAAAGTAAAGGCTGGCTGCAAGAGTTGTACAATCCTAACCAGACCCCAGATATCCAAATTTAATGATGATGATGCAAAGCTTGTTCTAAATACTGGAAGGCAAATTAAGACTTTGTGCAGAGTTGTGTGCATCTAAAGTTTTGCGATTAATCAACGATCCACACACGTTGATGGCCAGGTGTTCAGAAACCACCTAGAACCCCACTCAAGGGAATTGGCCTTTGATTATCCTCTATTGGGATCCTCTATTATTTTTACCATACTAATATACTATGTTGAATCAAATCTTTCCAACCATTTGTTTATGGCCGTAGGGAAGACCTATGAAAGAGGACTGTATTGAAACCCAACTATAAGACTAACCAGATGGTTCTTTGCACAGGCAGAGATTTGCTCACGGACAAATGTGTACCTCTAACTTTAAACCACCTGGTGTTGCTGGCCGGACGTAGCTTTGCCATGTGCCAGTGAGGTGAACAGGAGTGGGGGAGGATTGGGGTGATGGTCGGAAGGTGTGTCACACCCAATAAGAGCACGTCATCAGCAGGTGGCTCCAGAGAAAATTATTACTTCTTATCTTAAGTGTTGTAAATTCAGGTCAAAGGCAAAGCTAATCAAAAGATTGGTACTTTAGACTGCTGCAAGTCTGTGGGACTTCCTGAATGTTTCATTTTGAAAACGGATTAGCAGGCAAGTTCAGGTAGACACGCTTATGTTTGCTTCATCTACTTTAAAACGGATTTCATTTTTTTTTTTTTTCTTCTGAAGCATCCTGAAAATGCAGATGCTGGCAAATGCCACACAGCGCTCTGAGCACATGGAAAAACAGATTTGACATTCCTTGCAGGAATAATTGCATCAGAGTTAAAGGGGAGTTATTGTGCTTATTTGGGTAGAAACATCTGTGCAGCGTGTCTTCCATAGCCTCAAGTTAGTTCACGTTCTTGAGTCGTCTTATTTAGATGACGTGGAAAACAAACACAGTAAAAACTAGACAATCGCTTTGCAAAAATCTGTTAATTAAGTAACTAATGAACTGAATGTTCTTTTTTTTTTTCAGCTTCAGTATACCATGACCCTTGATGGTGCACCTTAATAGCCACCTCCATAAGAAATCGAACCCCTGGACGGGTGTGATCAATCTCAGGGACAGTCAATTCTATTTGTTTCCTCTAAAATACAATAGAGTAAACACCATTCTTCTCCTGCGTGCTCGTGTCGACGTGATGCATTATGCATGGGGGTTTTTTTTTTCACTTTGTGTTTGCTCCTCCCATCTTTTTTTTCTTTTTTTCTTCTTTTTCTTTTTCCTTTTTACCCCCACATCCACCATCTCATTTTCCAAAAGCCATGGGCTGTACAGAATATGCCAAAAAGATTGACACTAGTTATTTTTGCCTTGCAGCATGGCTTCACAGTAAGGAACTTGGCTGTGTTTTCATCATCTTATTCCAACCTGGTTACTGGGTCCAAGCCTCTAGTCATGTGCTCCATACACTCGACATTTCTCTTTGAACCCATGTCATCCCTGTTCTCATGTTACGTCAGAAAGCGCCAGATTATTTTAGCGCAGGCTAAAGGCTCCTGTACTCCTGCCTCTGAATGCGGAAGATTGTGAAGGAATCCTGATAAATCCCAATCCCTCCTTCTTTATTTTTTGAACACTTTTTAAAGTTTGTCACATGTTAGTTTCCAACCTATGATATGCCGTATAATTTCAATAAATCTTTGGAATTCGTTTTAATTCAATTTTATTTCTGCAGCCATTTTAACAATAGAAATTGTCTTAAAGCAGCTTTACAGATGAATTAGATTAATTATAGATATTTTAACTAGTAAGCTAGTGGCAAAGAAATCCTTATCTGGGTGACAGCAGAGTGTGTGTATTATAGAAAATGTCCTGAAGGTATAAATCAGCAAAGATTCTTAAGATCATTGCTGTTTTTACCTGAATTTCTTTCTGCCAAATCTGTCAAATGTCCAGTTCGTGGATGCCCGAGCACATGGACCACAGCAACAGCATTTCTAGGTTCTTCCAGACTAAAAAGCAATAAAAAACCTTCAAGCCATGAGACTCCAACCAGAAGTAGAACATCGGGATGAGCAAACCTTGTGCTTACTTTTTTTGGCCTTGCTTTTCTGCACTACTGAACTGTTTGTTAAACCATCCTTGTTGGTCTCGAAACTCTGGACAGCATTTCAGATCCATCATCTCTCTCAGTCTTGAATGCGATCCAGTTAGTCTCAGTCGTAAAATTTGTAATCTAATCACCTCTATTAAAAAACACTTCTTGACATTTAAACAGAGGCTTGCACAGCCGTCCCGGATCGAAAGTGCACGCAAAGATGAACAGGAGACTACACTGTCTCTTTTATCTATCCTGACAGCTATACAGCAGTCTGCGCTGTTCACGATGGCTGTGCGAGACGAAGGCTGCCTCACAGAGAAGTAGCGCGGGCCACATTTTTTAACAAACATTAATCGTGAGATGAGCCAAATAAGCAAATCTTAATAGTAAATGGTTAACTTACTTTTGTTAAGGGGAAAAAAAAGATTGATTTTTCCTCTTTGACCACTTTGTCCTTGTCAGGGTTGTGGTGTATTTTGAGACTGACTCAGGAATGCTGGAAGTAAGATGGAAGAATTTACTGGAGGGGCAAAAATTTCAACTTTGCACCCAAAGCATTTTATAATCTACTCTGTTTTTTTGGGGTTTTTTTTTTTTTTTCTTTTCCTACTGCTTCTCTCACTTCGTGCTTTAATCTCAATTACTCCTCTCACTATTTTTCCCTTTATAAAAAAAAAATCGTGCCTAATTAAAGCTTCACTGTAAAGAGTTTGTCAATAAATCTATTAGGTCCCGCATGGTTACTACACTGGCACTTCTTTTCCGCTCTGCGATTCGGGGTGCCAGATTGGGTGGTGTACAAAATTTGTGCCCCAGTTTGGGGTTCTAAAACACCAAAAATAACTCAATCTGGCAACACTATATGCGATACCGAAAGCGCACCCAAATCCTATCTTCTCTGCTGATTTACTGCCATCTTCAATAAGCAGTGCGTTTAAAAAGAGAAATTAGAATACAAGAGCCAAAGGGTTAAGCGAGATCAAAAGAGCATCTGGGAATCCAAAGCAAAAATCCGAGCTGTAAAGTGACAAAAGTAAGAAAAAAGTGAGGCGAATAAACACAATAAACCAGTCATAACTTGCTAAACGTGCTGCTTATATAAGCTGGTGGTAACCAACAGAGAAGACCTGATTCAGGTGTGCGTTTGTATCGCATAGCAGCTGTCGAAGAGAGATTAAAACTTTGAAATAAGAATGCGCCGTAAAAACATGAATTTATTTATGCTGTATGCAGTTGCATCATGGCGCAGTTAGCGAAGCGCTGTTAAAGCGACAAAACCACAACGCATCGATTGCCTCAAAATTCTGCCTTCACTTCTGCCACTTTTTAAGTTGTTTTTGAGGTTGGTAAAAAATTGGAGGACCTAGAGGAACCCCAGGCAGACCAAACATTGGTAGAACATGACAACATAACATGCCATGAATGAGGCCTGCTTATTAAGGATAAATAAAATTACACGTACATTAAGTCTAATATTAAAGTTGATTAAGCTGGACTTCACCTGGATAAATCTTATGTTCAGAATATCCAATTTCATTTAAGAAGAACTTCATGTGAAAAAAGCCTAATTTTTTACCTCAAATGCCATCATCCCTTCAGCAGCAAGAACAGAAAGGCCAGGTTCTCTTATTGACCAATGAGGTAAAACCTCTAGAAGAACGAACACACGGGAAACGTTCAGAAAAATGCAAAAAGCCTTTAAATGACCTGTGAGTTCCACCTCAATGTTCTTTTTTCATCTCCTGTAAATTAGCACCGTTATGTTTTATGTCGCATGGTTTCCCATGGAATCACTAGTGTAGCGTTCATAGGTCTAAAGCACCTCAGCCTCCAAGCAAAACCAGGATCTCTGCTGTTTGATTTTCCTGGTGATAAATGTAGAGGTGGGAAACAGTCTGCAATTAGTAAAAAGACCAGCCAAAGAGAACCTGAGCGGAAATCAAATTTCTCTGCTCTCTCACACACAGCAGATGAATTCAGTTCCTGGTGTATTTGCAAAACCGCCTGAAACCCAATAATCAATCCTTTGTGTGTCCTAATCAGAATATTTATAAAAGCACATGACGGACATCTGTCACTGTTCTGTTGTAAGACGGTAATAGTGCAATAGTCTGCAATTGCACTGACCAAACAATCGATTGTGAGCGATTTGTGTAGTGTGCACACTGTATTAAACTACAAAATAATACACTCTGCATTAAACTACTAGTCCTGTAGTGAACTATCCAGTCTCCAGATCTTAATCTCATAGAAAATCTGTGGAGGGAGCTGAAGGTTCAGTTTATTAAATGTAAGCCTTGAAACCTTAATGACTTTGAGTGGATTTGCAAAGGGGAGTGGGACAAAATCTCTTCTGAGATGTGTGCAAATCTGGTGGCCAACTACAAAAAACATTTGACTACTGTGATTCCCAACAAGGGTTTTGCCACCAAGTCAGCAAAGATTCTTAAGATCATTGCTGTTTTTACTTGAATTCTCTCCTGCCAAAGCTGTCAAATGTCCAGTTCATGGAGACCCGAGCACATGGACCACAGCAACAGCATTTCTTGGTTTGTCCAGACTCGGTAGCAGTAAAAAACCTTCAAGCCATGAGACTCCAACCAGAAGTAGAACATCCAGATAATCGAAACTTGTGCTTACTTTTTTGGCCTTGCTTTTCTGCACTACTGAACTGTTTCTTAAACCATCCGTGTTGGTCTCCAAACTCTGGACAGCATTTCAGATCGATCATCTCTCCACTCCATCAATCTTGAGTGCAATCCAGTTAGTCTCAATCATGAAATTTGTAATCTAATCACCTCTATTAAAAAACACTTCTTGACTTTTAAACGGAGGCCAACAGAGGTTTGCCACCAAGTCAGCAAAGATTCTTAAGATCATTGCCGTTTTTACTTGAATTCCTTCAAGTACTAAGGTCTTGTTTTGCAAAGGGGCCAAGGGGAACTATGTGTTTTCAGACGGAACCGGAGACTTGTATTAGCCATATGATTTTGATCTTTCTTTTATATGTTACCCAACAAACACAGTAATGGACATCAATCGAGTAGAGAATAGCGGTGTCATTTTTGTTAGTTTTTTATTCAGACCCAACAGAAACAATTCTTTTTTTTTTTTCTGCCCCAGTTTTCTTCTTGCAGTCTCTTCAACACACTGTTGCAAAAAGAGCAGTCGGCATGCCACTGTCCTCTAAAACAAAGCCTCTTTGCTCTCTCTCGCTCTCTTTCTGTCTTTCCCCCACCCTTTTGAGCTCTGTGTGCTCCTTTGCTAGCTCAAGTGTCTAAAAATAGTCGCGGTACTCGCTGCGTGGTGCAGCCTAATTAAGAGAAGAGGGACGAAAGGTGCACCCAAGCATCTGGGCGTAGCATGTAATCACTGCCCTGGTTTCCAATCGCTAGTCGACGCACACCTCCGCCAATTATCCTCTGCTGCGTGACTGCCGAGGACACTTGTAGATGAGATGTCCCACCAAAAATTTTTAATAGTAAACACCTGAAAATGCTTGTTGTAAAAAATGAATAGAGGAGGAAAATGATTTAACACCGGGTGAATCTTTATCAGTTTAGCGTCTGCTATAATACACAACACACATTTCAGTTCAAATAACTCGTAAAAGTGCCTGTTGCATCCAATGACCTCTTTGATAAAAGAACAAGGTATTAGACCCCTTCTGTAGAAAAGGCAACCCTAAATGACCTCTGTTTTGATCCGACACTGTACTTATCCAACAGACTTCCAAACTTCTTGACTCGTATCAGATCAGACTCACAGCCGGAAAATCAGTTAGTTGTTTATACTGGTTAAAAATGTCCCACAAGTGGATTTCTATTTAAGGTTAGAAATAAGGGCAGCACAGCATCGGTGGTTATTACATTTACATTTCTGCCACTTGGCATATGTCCTTATTCAGAGCGACTTGCATTTATCTCTTTTCTCCAGCAGTGGTATCAGCAGTCGAACACATTTACGATTACTCTGTCACCTCCTTTATTCATTACCTTCTTTACTTATTATTGTGCCTGTCAGGGGATGAGGGCCAAGATACAACCGTTTGGGCTTTCAACTGCTTAGTGCTTATTTGTATTGTATATTGGAGTAAAAAACGGATAAATGCGTTATCAAATATCGGCCTTTTTGCATTTACTTTTGTACTTCTGTCGTTCAGCAGATGGCAGTCAAACGGGCTGTCGAGTATCGGCACTAAGCATTGTCTAAAATTGTCGGATAAAAGGACGGTTTCATAAGCAACCGAGTCGACCAAGTGGAACGCTTTTTTTCCACAGCCCTGAATCACAACCGAGACGAGAGCTGCTTCAGGGTTGATGGTTCATCGAATTATTTTTGTATCTGTCAAGCACAGACACAACAGTTCCTTCAGACTGACATCTGAAAAGTGTATTCTTTTCATCTGACTGGCACAGGGCCGCTCTCGCAGTAAACGCTACTCGTTTCAATTCTCCATTTACACTCGAGTAACTAAGAATAAAAGGCGGTGTTTATTTATTAGAGAAAAAATATGAATATGAATTGGGGAGAATGTCTGTCAATTAATCAGCATGCACAGTTTTATATTCTTCTTCCATCTGTTTATTTTTTGAACCATCAGGAGGCGAAGCGATCTGATGATTTCGGATTATTGTTTTTTGATGCCTTGGGACGACACCTGTTCAATTGGGGTTTAACTGCTTAGATGAAGATTAGTTTCGACATGAATTTTTACAATTTTCTTTTTTTTTTTTGGAAAACTAAAAAAAAAAAACCCAATGTAGACCATGTTTAAAATATGAGTTTGGTTTAAGTCATTGATGATTGCAAATGAGCATTGGTTTTAATTCTGTAAAACAAACGAATGTTCCGTGTCTGGTCAGTTGACTGGAGCACAACGTGAGCTCGATGCTGCTGATGGGATGGAACATTGGATAAGCAGTGTATTGAGTGCATGGATCAGGCTGAACGCTGTCCATGTTGTGCGTAGGGGGTTTATATAAGCTATGTGCCAAGTCCACCAGTCCCTGAGTTAGCCACAGATGGCAGAGCGACAGAACTGTGGCAGCACACTGAGCGCCGGCCGGAGAGACTGTTTACCAGCACACTGGACCGAGTGCCATGTGTGTGTGGAAGGCTGGATGTAAGAGCACACAGACGTGCTCAGGAGAAAGTACAACACTTTCTATCACACACACACACACACACACACACACACACAGGCTAGCCTGCCAGAGGGAATATTCCCTGATGCTTAAGAAAAAAGCTGACAGAAATGATTGATTTCCTTCTGTGTAACTCTACATGCTGCATCATCAGCTTGAGTTGCCTGACTTCCAGGTGTCTAAACTCGCCCCAGTTCATCAGGTCACTGATATCTGAGATTCCTTTCTTTCTTTGGTATTTAAAGGGCCTCTAATCTTCCTAAACTCTAGCATTCTGAATCGTTTGCCGCAAAATACACTCGATATGCATCTATCTGCCATTTGTGCACCATTTGGTCCAGCCGAGATAAACAGGACTAGGGATTTAGGATTACACTCCTCTGACCTTGTCCAGATTGTCTAGCGTCTTAAGCCATTGAGAATTTAAAGCATGAACCTAGCAGAACATCGGATAAATTAGGCAAATGTGGAATATAATTACTAATGTGATGATTAGAAGAAGGGTCAGGGCCATAGTGAGGTATAAACCCCAATCAACAACTAAGAGCCTAAAGACCATTAATAGTATTCTTAATACTCCTTAGGACAATTAACACAAAATAACAAGCTTAAAAAGTAGTAGTACTCGAAAAACAAAAACGGTTATCGCGTGAAAAACTAACCTAAATTTCACTAAGATATCATCTAAAAAAATCTAACCGAATAATAAGGAATTATACTTTCTTTGGATATTTGCATCTGCTTGTAGTCGGTTTGATATTTTGCCTTTGGAATGTAAATATGTAGTCCGTACTATACTAGAAGGGTAAAAATGTCATCTTCTGTGTTAATAAGTAGCTTTTTTAGGACTTTTTTGTTTGGCAGTCTGTTTTTCTGTTTGCGTTCAGCCTAAACTGGTGAACACACAAAATCTGTGGTTTTTTTGTTTTTTCAGTAATTCATTGTATTTATTATATAAAACCAATGAATTTGGTTGAGTTAAAGCTCTACAGAGAAGCACTTTGTCAGCCAGAGTATAATGAAAATATATTTTCCACCTGCTGCTGAGGCGAGTAAATTTGTTCTCGCCTGATTATTTCTTTTCCCCCGGAATGGTTTTTATCAGAAGATGTGTTCGGTATGCAGCTGGATTATTGCTGGAGTCAAGACCATCCAAAGGAACGCAGGGAGCTGGAGTTGCCAAAACCCGAGGTTGAGAATTGGGGTTAGGGTATATTAATAAGAGGGAGTATGTCAGGATAGAGACTAAAAAGTGTTACCTACTGATTGGGGACTTTTTTCTGGAGTTTTGTCTTTTCAATCTTTGAAAGGGGGACAAAAAATGCAAAAACGTGAAAATGTTGAAAAAAAAAAACATGACAAAATTAATTTCAATTTCAATATTAATTTCAATCTACATTCCTTGAAATTTTTCCTGTTGATTTTCCTATTAGCAAAGTTTAGCTTCAGAAAATCTTTTTTTTTCTTTTGCTAAAGAAATACAATGTTGATTGACAGCTGCTGTCACGTCCATACACGCTCACACACGGAGCCCAAAAATCATCCATTGGCTTTGAACTGCAGTCGTGTTCCCTTTTCCATGGAGTCTTTGTCCCGTAAGTCAGTCTGCACCGTCTCTAGTCTTTGAAATCTAACGAAAGGGAAAAGAACAAGGAGCCACAGGAATACTTTGATTTTTGTACTATTTTAATACAAACTACCATTTAATACTTAAAACTTAGCACACTTGTAGCGATATAAACTGATCTAAACGAGTCAACTAAGTGTGAAATACTTCTTTGAACTGGGGTCAGAGCGCAAGGTCAGCCATGATCTAGTGCTCCAGAGTAATGGCCTTGCTTTAGAGCGCAGCAATGCCAGCTTAGCAGTGGTGGAGCTTGAAAAGCGATCCTCTGATCAACAACCCAAAGCCTCAACCACCCCTGTTAAGCTACCCCTGCTAAATGTTAGTCAGCTAACCCTCGGTAAAGAACTGGCTGCACAAAAAAGATGGTACATGCCAGTCCACTTGAGATCGTGAGGCTCTTGAGACCATGTGTGTTAAAGCTATCCTGCCATCAGAAAATAGGTTTGATATCTTTAGGCAGAAAGCGTTTCTTTCTAAAGTGACGTTGGGGGGGGGGGAGAATCTGGGACAAAAAGAACAGGATTGGTCCTGTAAATGTCAAGGTTACCACGTTTAAATGTCTCAACACTTCGCAAATATGGGTTTTTATAAATATATATTTGCCATCATTTCTGTCTTTTTAAATATCTCTTAGGAAAATAATTGCTGATTTCTGGGTCAAGTCTATTTTTTTTAGCGTAGCCTTTCGCTGTGCTTACCTTCACCTTTTCGGAGAGGTATAGCATTTCCTTTTCTCTTGTTCATGATTAATGCCTCCAGCCTTCGAAAAATCTTTCTGTTAAAAGAACAGCAAGCACAAAAGGCCAGCTCTGCCGCCTAAGCTCGAGGTGACTGATGCATATTAAAGAACGAGCGCATGAATGGGGGGGGGGGGGCGCCGGAGCTGTAATCCGACCTCTGACGACACCGACTGCTGTTCTTGCTCCTCTAGCTGACACAATAGAGCTCCAGTGAATGGTATTGTGGTTTAAGATTAAGCCTGGGGTAAAAAGAGAAAGGGAATACACAAGTCTGGGAGGAAGTCATGGGCATCATCCTGAATATCCCTTTTGGAATTTTTTTTTTTCCATCCAGGTTCAGAAGTCCCTTTTTTTTTTTTGCCTAGTTTCACGTCCACCTGATGGTGGTATCCGATCACACGGATTGACCCCAAACTATCAGAACATCCATTTCCGCTTGTGCATTTTTTTCAGGGTTATAAAGTCATACTTTCTGGTGTTTTTTGAAGTGATTAAATAGCTTTTTTCATCCTTGTCACCTTTTGTGCTCTCGCTTTGCTGCGATACTAAAGCTCCTTCTTCCACCACCACCCCCTTTGTCTGCCCACATGTTACTTATGTTCTTTATTAGACATAGAACAAGCTGTATCTTGTCACTTCAGGTTCTGTATCTGACCATCCTGCATGCTTGTGCGAGAGACAGGTGCAACCTGTATGCCATATACCACGAAAGAATATTTTGGACATCACAGAAACCATATTGTTTAAAGTTTTGCACGACGGATATTTAGACTTTGAGTAAAAAAAGGGTTCGACAGGAACAAAACAATTTCATCGCAATTTAGTCGTGATGGATGATGAAAATGTCTGCCAAATGCCAGAAATGTTCATGTACCTGTGCCATATTTTGTATTGAAAGTATAATTTAAAGAGAAGTCCACCTTGAATAAGGATCACTTTTAAAGCCTCAGCTAATCAATGCAAGTCACATTCGTTATCCTCTAATCCATTTATTGCCTTCATCTTTTTGCAGTTTAATAAAAGAAACCCTTAATGAACCCTTTGTCTGTGAAGCAGTTTGTGTAGACGGTGAAAAATCTACCCGCCAAGTATTACCCTGATATTTCTGTATGACTCATTATAATTACTTGCATTGATTACTGTTTCTTCCACAGGCCAAATGAAGACTACGTTAACGTTTCTTTGGGCATGACCCACCCAGAGATCTCATCCCGGTACAAGTGTCTGTGGTTCAGAAATTTTTCACGCAGCTTTGTCCCATCTTCTTTTCCACACTGGCTTAGAAGATAAGACGGTAGAGAGGGCAGAAGAAGGTTGAAAGGGTGTTGGGCAGGGGGCTGCTGGTGCATGGGGACGGGCAGAGCACATCGAAGGTGAGTGAAAGCCCACCCACGCCCATGCCGTCCCCTGCCCACACCAGTCCTCCTGTCCTCTGCAATGGTGACTTGATGGTACCTGTTCAAGATCTCTGCTTTATCCCACCCTGTTCTTTTTGCCACTACACGATAGACTTGATTTGTTAGTTTCTCCACGACGGTGTGTATACTTCCACAAGTGGCAGCCGGGTGACGATGCTGGTGTGTGGACGCGTGAGACGGCTCTACAGGCAGCTCACGCTGCAGACCAGCCTATTGCTGCTTTTCCTTTTTTGCATGATTAGCGTGCTCATCTCAGCCTACTTTCTTTATGGCGTCAAGCGGGAGCTGGAGCCGGCAAGCGTCAACGGGGCCGAAAGCACCGATGATGGCGCCGCCGACTGGGAGGATTCGCAAGGCACCACCCCTTCCGCTCCTTCGGCCAGGATACTTCCTGCAAGAACTGTCAAGCCAGCAGATACGTCCCGCACGGACCCTGTGGTTCTGGTTTTTGTCGAAAGTCTTTACTCACAGTTGGGCCAGGACATTGTGGCCATTCTGGAATCAGGACGCTTCCGCTACCAGATTGAGATCGCCCCTGGAAAGGGTGACATGCCTACACTCACAGACAAGAACCGGGGACGCTTTACACTGGTCATTTATGAGAATATCCTCAAGTACGTCAACTTGGACGCCTGGAACAGGGAGCTGCTCGATAAGTACTGCGTGGAGTACGGAGTGGGCATCATCGGCTTCTTCAAGGTGAGCATTTACTATAACAGGCTCTTTTTTTACATTGCCATTACATGTAGTGAGTTAACAAAATTGAATTTATGTAGCGACAGAAAACTGCATTTTGTAAAGGGTGCAAAAAAAAATGTTTTGCAATTGCTACAAATCTGTTCTTTTTCTTGCTCTGACCATAAACATTTTTAGAAGACAACTTTATCTTGAAGTAAAAAAAGGAATAAAAGAATATCTAAATGAATGAATCCTCTTAGGATCACCAATATATATGTCGAGCACCAATATATATATATATATATATGTATATATATATATATATTGAGCAAGGCCCTATATAAATACAAAAAGTATGTCATTATGGAAACGAGTGCTAACTAAATGACAAACGTCTGTTTTTATTTTATCTTATTTTTAAAATATTACATTACTAAAATAATGAGTAAATTTTATATATATTATACACAAGTAAAATCTTGCAGTAAAATATCAGTGTGTTTGGTGTGTTGTGTACGTGAGGTAGAATTCTTTCGATAAAATGTAAGATACAACACGGCTGGTTAGCTGGTACGCGTTACTCCTCTTTAAAAAAAAAAAACCCGTTTGCTTCCCTGTGTTGATGCGCCTCAGTGACTTTCTCTTAGTTTTGGCTCTGAGCACTTCTAATGTTACCTCCTGCGGAAACATGGCTCTGAAAACCGAACCGGTCTCCCATGAGGTAAGCAGGGACTGCAGCCAGCACTTGGCTCGGTTTAGTCTCCTGAGACTATATTAAGCACAGCCTCCTTGTTATCTTCCTTCATCCTGTCACTCTCATCACCTTTGGACCGATTTTAAAAGATATTTGTGTTTCTGTGTGACATACGGCAATCTATCAAGTTAAAATTTTATTGCAAAGGAGTAGAAAGGAAATTTTTACTGGCCTACTAGATGGTAGAGTCAGAGTGAGTAATAATTAAAAAATTAACTGGATTATACAGGGTTGCATCCTTAAATTATTTAATTAATTTGGTTAATTGTAATGAGATTTTTTACATTTTTTTTTTTAAGATAATGAGACTATTCCTGTTCATTTATGCAATCGGACAAACGGGTTTTGCAAAACTTATGTTACTGCAGTCAGTGAGTCAGTAAAATCATCAAATAATGCAGTGTTTACTGATAAAATTTTTGTACTTTTGAGATGGCAAAATGTACAAAGTTTTGGCCAAATATATCGTTAGGGCGACTTAAATGTATCTTAATTATACGGCTAAGCTGCCATGGGTTGGGGTTTCATTTAGAGGCCCTAGATGGCAGCTTGTTGTGCAGGAAATTGGCAACACTTTATCTGCTTTATCTACAAAGCTAATTTATTTTGTTTTCTGAACGTTTGGGTAGAAAATGCACTATTTTACTTGAAATCAAACTGTTTAGTAACGTTTCTTAATTAATTTTTAAAGTATTCTTCTTACTTCTAATTATAATTTTCCTGCAATTGAACGACATTCCCATTGTTGGTGAATTTTACCTCCCAGGGCCAAAAGTTCTGGGAAAGTCTTTAGATCCTGAATGTCTGAATATTATAGTTATGAATGGAAGTTCAAGCTAGCGTGGAGTAATCCTTTAATTATTTAGATTGCTATCTAGATGCTTGTATCCCCATAAAGCAAGGAAACTGGGATTTGCCAGGAAACAAATTTAGGGACAAGTCTACAATTTTAAAAGTTTGGTTATAGAACTAGGAAAAGTGTAGATGTTTGAGATTTCGATTTGAGTTATATGGTTATTTTTCTGACGATGTTTCAGTCGGATCAACACACCAATAGGTTTACTTTCTTGAAAGGGGGGTCATACCTACATTTGAAACATGTACTTCCCAGGGAACGGGCGCCGGAGATATGGGTGGAAACAGGAAATTGCCTCTCTTTGTTACCATCCAGTATACTACACTGCTAATTCAAGTGAAAGTTGTAGCACTCAGTTACTTTAGCTATAAGGAAATAGAAATGCAGTATATTTCGAACCCAAATCAAATAATTATATTCTAAATCTATTCACGATCATCCTTTATTGTACTTGCAACTAAATGTTCCTACCGCTAGAAAGGTTCGATGACGTTTTCTAAAATCCCCCTAATGTAAAATTCGGAGATGATAAAAAATAATTGAATGATTTCAATTAATTTTGGAGAGCTGTATTTCTGAAAAGGAGAAAAGGGGAAAAAAGCAATATCACGTCCGTTTTAGTCGATTATAAAAGTTTTTCAGATCATAAAAGCTTTTGGTTATAATGTCACATTATCAAGTTTGATCTTACTGATAATTGAGAAATGATTGCAAACATTTCATATTTTAACTCGGCATTAAAAAGCCAAAGCTCAGTGTTTTATTCCAAGTATAAGCCTTTTTCTAATCACCCCCTTTGACCTACACTGTCTGTTAGCCAACAAAGGGTGGAATGTGAATGAATTGTGAACTCCAGTCTTGGTGTTCAGGGATTTAAAGGAAAGTACCTTTTAGCTTAGGGGTCACTGAGTCACTGATGTTAGTCATTAAGACTGTCAGTAAAAGTTCTTAGTTCAGTCGTCTGTTTTCACTCATGTCCAATAAATTAATAATAAAATATCCCTTTCTGTGTCTTTCTCTTTCTACCAAAACCCCAATCAAGGCCAATGAGAACAGTTTACAGAATGCCCAGCTGAAAGGATTCCCTCTCTTCTTACACTCTAACCTGGGCTTAAGAGACTGCAGCGTCAATCCCAAATCGCCGCTCTTACTCATCACTAAAGCTAGAGAGGTGGAGCGCGGACCCCTGCCTGGGGATGACTGGACCGTCTTCCAGTCCAACCACTCCACCTACGAACCTGTGCTGTTGGCCCGGGGCAGGACGACAGAAGCCGGAGGTCCTCCAGCGCCCCTGCACGCCGCAGTGGTTCAGGACCTGGGGCTTCACGATGGCATCCAGCGGGTGCTTTTTGGCAACAACCTGAATTTCTGGCTGCACAAGCTGGTGCTAGTGGACGCTGTGAGCTTCTTGACAGGCAAACGTTTGTCGCTCGCACTGGAGCGCTACATTCTTGTGGACATTGATGACATCTTTGTGGGCAAGGAAGGAACACGGATGAAGGTTTCCGACGTCAAGGTGGGTTCTATGTGATGTTTGGCTGTGCAGAGCGTCACTGGCAGTAAGACTTATATGCTATATTTTGACAAGGCTGGAGGACAGCATGTTGTTAATTGTAAAGGGGTTCCAGTACTTGTATGATCCCAGTACCACTAGTTTGTTCATCCTACTTCCATAAATATGTATTACATTAGTTAAGCTGTAATGCAGTTTACACCAAGAACTATTTAAATTATTCATGCGAGTAGTTTACAAAGTCAATGCAAAGACGTGTGTAGAGGCAAAATTCATGAGACGTTTGCTGCGAATATTTGCCAGTCACACCAGCCAGTCAGCAAATAGGGAAGCTGTGGAGAAAAATTATTTGATTCCCTGCTGATTTTTGTACGTTTTCCCACCAAAAAAGAGAAATGATCAGTCTATAATTTTAATAGTAAGTTTGTTTTAACAGTAATACAGTATAATAACAAAAACATTCAGAAAAAGAGTTTGAATCATATTTTTAATCATATTTTCAACTTTAAAGGTAAATCCAAAAGAATGAATGAATGATTAAATGAATGACTGTCTTTGTCAGTAATTTTCCATTAAACTCTAACAATTGGTGGCAAATGAGCGCCCCCTGTTAGGGATTTAAAACAATTGAGAGTCGTATTAGTTTTCCTCCCTTTCAGAGCCGTCCTCAGCGATAGACCTCATACTTGTGTCCAGTTCGGTTTTGTTTTCATAACTCAGTCCAATGGCAGTAACCGGAACTGATGTTTTGACTTACTTTACCCCCACCCAAATATCCTGTTTTGACTGGAAATGGGTGAGCTTCGGTTGCAGTCGGTAGCATGAAAGTTTCTTATTACTTGAACCAAAGCTTCCAAACCTGTTTCAAGAAATAATGTGCGTTGTACAAAGTGAGATCCAGGAAGGCCTAGTGTGTTCTGGTTGGAGTGAAAGAACTCCTATGTCCTGCATAGAGCCCTGACTCTGCCTCTACCCCACTGAACACTTTTGTGATGAACTGAATCATAAAGTCCCAACGTCACTGTCTGATCTCACTAATGCAGTTTGGATGCTTTTTACAGCAAAGAGAGAAATAAATCTAAAATTCTGCTTAAGAACTTTGGATTGGCTTGTTTTGAACATTATCCAAAATATTAAGTGCCTATTTATCATATTTCGGCATGGATATAAAGTTTTTTGTCAGGAAGACGTTCTACACCCAGTCGATTAGGGAGGCTGCCCATCCATGTATGAAGTGCTTGTTTATCGATTCAAAGAGATGGTGTGGGGAGAAAAATGAAAAAAGGGCTCGTACTCGCATTGTATTGCTATAGTGTGAAAACTGTGACATCATAGAGCTGTAGCCGGCCCCCTAAAATAAAAAAAATAAAAAAGAAACACAAGACAGAGATGTCCTGGAGTTTACCTACATTTCTAGCCTTTTGTGGTCGAATACCTCTCCCTTTCTTCTTTTCGTCCACCCTTTTTTCCTCCTCTTTTCCCATGTTCTCGCTTGCTTACTCCCTGTCTCTTGCTTTCGCTCTCTTTCATGGTCTTCTGGCTCTGATCCTAATGCATACACAAATAGATACGGATACACAGGGGAGGATGAGAAAAATGTTCAGAGAGAAATATAGATGGAGATGAGAAAAAGCTGAAGCCTGGGGAGACAGCCAAGCGGCAGGAGCTCAAGTCTGTTTCTGCTTAAAAAGAAGCTCGGAAAGAGCAACCACAGGATGGAGAGCTCACCCAGCATCACTATCGATCAGCTGCCGCATCAAACGAAAGCTTCGTGTTGCTGTCGCTGCTCCCGCTAGTTAGCTGCCGTCTCTGACTCTAAAGCTTCTCGCACAGCGTTGTGTGTGTGTGTGTGTGCGGTTTCTCTCTTTTTCCCCTCCCTGAGCTTGCTTAAGGCTTTCGAACGAAGTGCCGTGAGATTAAAAAAAAAAAAAAAAGGGATAACAACGTCGATGTACTTTTAAAGTTTACCTGTTTGGGTGAAGATGTAAAAATATTGAGTTTAGGAAGCTTGTACTACATGACATGATATTTACATACAAACAGGAGATCTCTCGCGGTTAGCGGTCCGGCATTAAACAGCATTGCAAAAAAACAAGAAAGGATAAAGAGAATTGAAAGAAAATTTGGTGTATACATTTTTTTTTTACCAGTGACTATTTTGTGGTCCAGTTAGTTGTTAGCTCGACTGTGGTAGTAAAGTGGTAGTTTAGTGGTTACGGTGTTGACCTGTGGATTACACATTTGTGGGTTTATTTTCCAAGTCCACCAAGGTGCCACTGCTGGACCCCTGAGCAAGGCTCCTTACCTCCAATTGGTAAAAAATAAAAAGGATATAAATGTCACTTTGGTTCCGCGGCTCGGTTTAGCGAAAGCCAGATGTGATTTGTGGATTAATTGTACGGTTTATCACTTGAACATTGTTTTAAGGTCTGTTACTGTAAGGTCAAACAAGTTTTAAAGCATTCAGGCTGTACTTTTTTAATGCTATGGGAATATAGAGGGAGATGGAGAGATCGAGAGAGAGATGGATAGAGAGAGAGAGAGAGAGAGATGGATAGAGAGAGAGAGAGGAGAGAGAGATGGGAGAGAGAGAGAGAGAGACGAGAGAGAGGGGAGGAGAGAGGAGAGAGAGAGAGAGAGATGGATAGAGAGAGAGAGAGAGAGATGGATCAGAAAGGATAGAGAGGAGAGAGAGAGATTGGAATGAGAGAGGGAGAGATGAGAGAGAGAGAGAGAGAGAGATGGATCGAGAGAGAGAGAGAGAGAGGAGAGAGAGAGATGGAGAGAGAGAGAGAGAGAGAGAGAGAGAGAGAGCGAGAGAGAGAGGGGATGAGAGAGGATGGAGAGGAGAGAGGGAGGAGAGAGAGAGAGAGATGGATAGAGAGCGAGAGAGAGGAGAGAGAGAGAGAGAGAGAGATAGAGAGAGAAGAGAGAGGAGAGAGAGAGATGGAGAGAGAGAGAGAGAGATGGATAGAGAGAGATGGATAGAGAGAGAGAGAGGAGATGGAGAGAGAGAGGGAGAGAGAGAGAGATGGATAGAGAGAGAGAGAGATGGAGATGGAGAGCGATAGAGAGAGATAGAGAGAGAGAGAGATGAGAGAGAGGGGAGATAAGAGAGAGAGAGAGAGATGGATAGAGAGAGAGAGAGATGGATAGAGAGAGAGAGAGATGGATAGAGAGAGAGAGAGAGAGAGAGAGATGGATTAGAGAGAGAGAGAGAGAGAGAGAGAGCGAGAGAGAGGCGATGAGAGAGAGAGAGAGGATGGAGAGAGAGATGGAGAGAGAGAGATGGCTAGAGAGAGAGAGAGATGGATAGAGAGAGAGAGAGATGGATAGAGAGAGAGAGACAGAGAGAGAGATGGATAGAGGAGATGAGATGGAGATAGAGAGATGGATCTGGGAGAGAGAGCTGGAGGAGATCGAGAGATAGAGAGATAGATGAGATAGATGCGAGATGGATAGAGAGAGATGGATGGATAGATAGATAGATAGATAGAGAGAGAGAGATGGATAGATAGATGGATAGATAGATAGATAGATAGATAGATAGATGTAGAGATAAATAGATATAAGACAGAATAATATGGCTGTGAGTTTTTTTTCTAATATCGTGCAGTCCTATTACAAACCGACACACTTGAGCCCTAAACCTATGGATGATGTTAATCTTGAGCTTTACTGACAGCTCGTCAGCTGTTAATGATTAGGATGAGACTGATGCCCAGCTTTTTACTTTTACATTCATTACTGCCTCTTTTATTGTTATTTATTTATTATTTTAATCTTTTTAGCGAACTAGTTGCTGTTGACTCGCAGACGACACAAGATAATAACGTAAAGCGATGCGTGACAAAAATATATACATGAATTCCAGTCTTCTCAGCAGCTTGGCGCTGCGTCCGCACCGGTTTTTGGTTTGCATTAGAATTTTTGGATGTAGGCCATTTGTAAGCTTGTGGTTTGACAGTCAAATATGGGACCACCCTGATAAAAGAGGGTAGATTGCAAATGTGTGTTTATCTTCAGGATTCTGGAAGCCTGTGTGTGATTTGTAAATCCTCTCTCATTTATCCTTCAGGCCCTGCTGGAGATGCAGAACGAGCTGCGAACTCACGTACCCAACTTCACCTTTAACTTGGGCTTCTCTGGAAAATTCTTCTATGCTGGTAAGATCAGTCGTTTCTGCTCCTAATGGCCTTAGTACCAATTAATGCTTTATAATTTAATAATTTATAGCAATAAAATCCATGCAGTGAAATGAAAGAACTGAAGTTTTTGATAGGGGCTCATTTCTATTCCGCCATTTTTGTGAATATTTATCAAACGGACAAGTTGTGACTGATAAAGAGGATTTTATTACATATCTTTCATCGATAATCAGAAACGTTAAGAATAAATTATCGATTAGTCCATACTTTAAGTATTTTCTGGCAGCAGAAATCAAAAACTTTTAGTCATTAGGATTTCGTGTGGTTATTGCTGGTTACCATAACTTTTTATGTCAAATCATTTTGTCGTCCAAATTTCCGGGCAGCGTTTCTAAATAAAAATTGCGATCCACGTTGCAGAGTTTTTAGTTATTTGTTGCAATTGAATTGCATAATTAAGGACAGAGTAGGTCTTTTTGATAAATTAGAGATATTAGCATGTTAGCATATCGTCAAAATGAGAAACAAGAAATCGGGTATGGTGACATTCTTGTTACGTTTTGGACGGGGCTTTACAACGATTTTACAACGACTGTGATTGGATAAAGTTCAGACATCACAGAATTTTGGGTGGGCTGAACTCAACGTACTTTTTCTATTTCCTACTTTCCAGCGTCTGTTATCTCTCTCTCTCTCTGGAACTTCATTCTGTTTTCTTCATTTAAGAACATTGATAAAAACTATCAATCAGTTCAATTAATTTAATCAAATCAATTTAATTGATTTACAAAATTCATCATCTGTCATTGATTGATTATTGCTATTTCTTGTTTTGACTATCAAGACATTTGTTGTCCAGATCACACATCACCTGCTACAAGCACATTAATGTGATCAGGCAGTGACGTTAAGTGTTTCGGGGGACTCATAGTACTTAACCCTTAACTGTTCAGTTGGGCTGAGTCAGAATTGTGTGCAGAACTCGAGAGTTCTTAAATTTTTGCAACATTTGGTTGCTCATAGCGATTCATCTCATTTTTAATTAAATAAAGCAGTTGATGGTTAGGGGCCTTGCTCAGGGTCCCCATCAATGGTAGTGGGTTTAATTCCCAACACCACCAAACTATCTCCTGATCCAATATCTCAACTGCTGAGCTACCACGTTTACACCATACTTGACACACAGTGTCTTTATGAAGCTCAGGAGGCTTTGGCATGCTGGAACAGGGTTGGACCTTTTCATTCCAGTAAAGAAGAATTTTTTTTATTGTCATCGCAGGTGTCCATATACTTTTGGACAGAAGGTTTAAGGCTTCTTTACAGTAAAGTATTTTAAGGATTCTGCTATTCTGCTTACACACTCATTTTAAAAACGGTACTTTTTGTCCCACTGGAGGACAGCATAGGTGAGAAACTTGCAGATTTTGTAACAAGCGCTTAAACGTTGCATTCCCACATGTTTCCTCTTTCTCAGGCACCGATGAGGAAGATCTGGGAGATGACCTGCTCCTTTCTTACAGTAAGGAATTTTGGTGGTTTCCGCACATGTGGAGCCACATGCAGCCGCATCTCTTCCACAACCAGTCGGTGCTTGCCGAACAGATGCTGCTCAACCGCAAGTTTGCTGAGGTGAGGCAGAAAATAGGAAGCTGTTAGTGTAGACAAAAGATTAAGGCTTTTCTTTTTAGTGTTTCCAACATTTTCTTCAATCAGTTCATATCCAATGAACATCTATTGGATTTTCTTGTCAAAACTTTTTCCAGTCCTTTGAGGATTGTAGTCTTGTACTTTGTTTGTCATTTTTTTAACCAGGTTTATTATTTTAAATAAGGGGTTACGTTCAGATTGCAAGGTTTAGTGCTCAGTTCCAACTTTTGTCCCGATCCATTTTTTTTTTTTTTTTTTTTTTTATATAGCTGATGTATGGTTTAGAGACAGTGGCACCAAAGAGAGAGAAGGAAACAGATGGCAGAGCTGAAGATTTAGAGGTTTTCTTTGGGAGGGACGAGGTTGGACAGGATTGGGATCGAGTTTATTAGGGGGGGCGGTTCATGTTAGGTGTTTTGGGGAGAAAGTCAGGAAAGCCAGATTGAGGTGGTTTGGACATGTCCAGAGGAGAGATAGTGAATATATTGGTAGGAGGATGTTAGAAATAAAGGATGCGATAAACGAGGACATGAAGTTAGTGGGTGGGAGTAAAGAGGATGTAAAGAATAGGGTTAGGTGGAGACAGACCCCTAAAAGAGAACAGCCGAAAGGAGGAGGAGATGATGATTCATACTGTTTTTTCATATGTGGACAATATCAGATTTCTAGTGTAAACGGTCCTAAACTGTTTAACATGCACAAAGGAACACATTATGTCTCACAAAATATTAAACACAGAAGACGCTGACAGCAGAATTTATGTGTTATATAATTACATTTTAAGGTGAGGTGCAGCAGATGACAGTGAATTATTGAGGAGGAAGAAAATAAGTAGACACATTTTTAATAAAAGCATGTTGTGGAGCAGCGGCTGCTACTTTATTGTAGAGGTGTGTGTGAATCCGGAGCTGAAGTCAAGAATGGTGGAACCGTGACACGAACGCCTTCAGTGAAATCGGTTATATATCAACTGTTTGTGGTTACGCGCCAGTGCAGAATGTTGATGCACGTCAATCAAAAATTCCTCAATAACTTCTCACTGCGGTCACATTGCAAGACATCTGATCTGTGTCTCATTTAATATTACATGTGAAAGTGACACAAAACGCTTTCTCACCACTCTCACCAGTCTCTCTTTCTTTCTTTCTTTCTTTCTTTCTTTCTCTTTCAGGAACATGGCATCCCCACAAACATGGGCTATGCTGTGGCTCCACACCACTCTGGAGTTTACCCCATCCACATGCAGCTCTATGAGGCCTGGAAGAAGGTGTGGGGCATCAAAGTGACCAGCACCGAGGAATATCCTCACCTGAAACCTGCACGCTTTCGTAGGGGCTTCATTCACAGCGGCATCAGTGTAAGAGCACATCACCACCCACATACACCCCCACAAACATCTGTCCCACCAAATCTCGCATCACTGAGTACAAATAAAAGGGAAGCTATATGTACTGTACAAACGCTCGTGCTGACTCTTTATACACTAAAGAAACTGCCTACACATTTGTCCAAAAATGTGTTTTTACAGTGCCACTGAAAGCAGCATCTTTCTCATGGCTTTTTTCTTGCTTTATTAGTGTTAGAAATGCTAAAAAAAATGATAGTATATAATGTTTGATAGTATAAATAAAAAGAAATGTATTAATTAATAGCGTTGATAAATGTTTAATTTTCATTAACAAATTTCTATTTTATTGTATTGCTTTGTCTTAAATTGTACCACTTTCGTCTTGATCCAGTTAGGCGTTCTCCTGTTAGCCCCGCCCCTAGGGGTGTGTCTTAACCCACAATGACTGCGTATTTTACTGTTTATTTCCCCCTGTTTAAAGATCCCTTTATCTGAGAATAAACTAAGATTTTATTATAATAACAATTTTATTTATTTACATTTTGGTTCATTTTGACGCAAATGTGCAGCCTTGCGTCCGGTTAACACCTTGTAATAGAATTTTGGGTTATGATATTTTGCAGGCTATAATTCCGTTCGTTTAATGAGCTCGCAGCAGTGGCGTCACATGGGATTCCATGCCGCCACTTTGATCGTTTCCATTTGAAATGAATCAACAAACAAAATCAAATGACATGTAAATCAACCTACAAAATCCAATTACAGGTCTGATCTAATTTTTTGCCGATTTTACCAAAAGGGAGGAAAGAAAAAAAAATGCCAATTATTGCAATTTTACTCATTTAATAAGCACAATGCTAAGAAAGGAATAATTGAGTACAATATTGTTAATTATGGCAAAATGCATCAGATTAAGGAAAAAGGTTGTAACTCTGTGACGAAGCCACCGGTTTCCTGTGAATATTTCACAGTATTAACATCCCAGTGAGAACATCACACTTCAGTGCCACACATGGAACACGGATTCATTAAGCTTTTGAAAAAGTTATTAATGTATTTAGGGAAACTCATCAGTACTCGTAGTTTCTGGTCCAGAGCAGGATAATAAGACGGTTCAAGGCGATGGCGGCTTCATCCGCTGTCTAATTGTTCAGCGCTACAATAGTCATGCGAGCTGCTCTTAGTATCTGACTTGCAGATTAGTCGAATAACCTTTAGGAGAATCTTCTGGGAAGACACTCCACTTTGGTTAAAAAAGGTTTTCGAAATATAATGTCTGTCTGTCTGTCTGTCTGTCTGTCGCTCTGTGTTTAGAGACATCCATTTAACTCAAAGGCCTTTTTTTTATTTATTACTGTCTTTAAGGCACTTTCATTGTCTTGCATTGGGGCTAACCGCAGTAAAGGAAAAAGCAGTTTTATTCTGTTTCCCATATTATGATACTGTATCATCATCAACAACATACTGTACATATTTGATGCTTGTGGCCAAAACATCCTACACACAAGCACGATCTAGGAAACGTATTATTCTTCAATTTTCCTTTATGTCGTATGATTATTGCCTTAAAGCAATCAAAACCAGAATCGCCCTTTTATAACCTCCTCTCGGGATTCCAACATCAAATGGTAAAATAAACAGCTAGGGGTTTTTTTTTTCTTGTACATTTGCTTTCTGAGCCTCGTTTCAAAGGCGGGGAATCTTTACTGCAATATTTAGACTGAAGGAGAATCTTTGAAATGGTTACCAGATTTACATGATTATAGACTTAATTTGACATACAGGCAAGTTTGTTTGTTTTTTTCATTACTGACTAGGGCTGTGATACGCTACAATACATAGGTCACGATACAAAACAATATATATTACAATACAATACACACTGCAAAAAAAAGTACAACAAATAGCTAAAAATACAAATCCTGAGCCGCACTTATTTTTCCTGCCATGAGACAATGGCTGTATGTGTCAGCAACAACTACAGGCACTGTAGGGCTTTAATTAAATTATAACTAACACGAATCGGTTTAAAACATAATTTGGTAACATCGATACGCTATCGTAAAAGAATATATTGTGCTAGTTAGCTGTATCGATACTTTTACACAGCCCCATTACTCACCTCTACTGTTCATCTATCTGGCAGATTTCCTTATCCAAAACTATCTGCATTTGTCTCATTTTATTATCCTGATCTAGCTAGGGGCCTTGCTCAGGGGCCCAGTTCTGACAGCACTCTGAGGCTAGGAACTAAAACCCATGATCTTCAGCTCAGCAAGTCAACATGTTAAGATTTAATAGCTGCTGTATAACAGGTAATAGTTGGTGATTGGAACAAAATAAAAAAAATGGTGAAAGTTTACATGCAGAAATGTTTAAAGGGGAAGTGGGAGCTCAGTGGTTAAGCCATGCTGAACAGAAGATCATTGGATTTAGTTCCAGCCCCACAGTACCCTGAGCAAGGCCCCAACACTCAACTGCTCAATCGGATAATAAAATAAGATAAATGCAAGTCATTTAAGATAAGAACAGAATAATTCCCACAGCAAAAACGCTCCAATTCAATTTGTTCTTAAAAATACAACAAAAACTAGAATGAAAGATAATCTTGAAAAGCTTGGACAGGATTAGAAACGAGTTCATCAGGGACACGGCTCATTTTAGATGTTTTGGGAAGAAAGTCAGGGAGGACAGATTGAGGTGGTTCGGACATGTACAGAGGAGGAATAGTGAATATATCGGTAGGAGGGTGTTAGAAATGAAGCTACCAGACAGAAGGCAAAGAGGAAGACCAAAGAGGAGGTATAGGGATGAGATAAACGAGGACATGAAGTTAGTGGGTGTGAGTGAAGAGGATGTGGAGACGGATGAACTGCTGTGGCATGATGAACAGATGAACAGCCGAAAGGTGAAGTTGTAGAATGAAAGATAATTAAATTAAGTTTTATTTATTGTTGACATATTTTTTATGTTTTTTTTTTTCACAGTTTGTAGTCCAGAGTCTAAGTCTGGTCTCTGTAGATTATCTCTAATGGAGCAGTCTCGGCTCCTTTTATTATGCTAAGGCATTTTTCTAGGCTGAGGTCACTCAGTTTCCACTTGCTTTCCAGTGCAGCCCAGTACAGTGTTTAAACACTACTGCATATCATGGCTGACCGAATACGTTTTTCCACTCGTTTGTCTGGGTGAATGTAGGAAACAGAAGCTCTGTTAACCTCTTACGGCTCACATTACAAGTGTTTAGTTGAATATCTTCATTCTGAGATCTTTTGGACTGGAATTTCATTTGTCAGTTTTCCATTCCAGCTTACTTGGAGTTTATAACGTTTCTTCACTCCTCAGGTTTTGCCCAGGCAGACGTGTGGTCTCTTCACTCACACCATCTTCTACAACGAGTACCCTGGAAGCCCCAAGGAGCTGGACAAACTCATCAATGGTGGAGAGTTGTTCCTCACCGTGCTCCTCAACCCTGTAAGCTGCCACGTACTTATTTTGCTCTTACAGAGAGCCAGTCATACTATTTCCCATAGTAATAATGCAGGACATACGAGTTTGCATTTTGTTGTAATTCGTAATTTATTTATTTTTTAAATTTAGATCAGCATTTTTATGACCCACCTCTCCAACTATGGGAATGACCGGCTAGGCTTGTACACGTTCAAGAATCTGGTAAAGTTTATCCAGACATGGACCAACCTCAAGTTGCAGACCTTACCACCGGTGCAGCTAGCACAGAAATACTTTCAGATCTTTCCTGAAGAAAGAGACCCAATCTGGCAGGTGAGTGTAAGAAACGTTTACTTGACTGCAAATATGTGTTGAAAAGAGTCTTCAGCCTGGATAATTGAGTTCAAATACACTTAAACAACACAAAACTAGTAATTCTCTTTTCTATAATGAAAACGCCCCTGTGCAAAGTGTCTAAGCTACAAGAACTTGAGTCTCCTCATGGGTGAGGAGGTCTAAGGTCCAGCCAGCATGTTGTGATGTTCCAACATGACTTTTTCATCTCACTAATAATATTATTGGCTAAATGAATAAATCTCCAGTCACTTTCAAGTCTAGTGGAAAACAGTCAGTGACACTAGGTCTGGAATAAGATGTTCAAAAACATTCGCATGTGATGGTCAGATGTTCCAATATTTTTGTCTGTAGAGTATATTACTCATAACGTATATTATATTGTAATATATAATATAATATATATGTTCCAGAGCAAGAGTTTTCTTCTACCAAATCCCATCTTCATGCAATTATCGAAACTCATCCTATTCTTTCTGTTTCTCCTGTCCTTCAGTTTATTCTCTTTATTTCTGTTCGACCCCCTCTGTCTGACTGTCGCATTTTCTTTTGCCCTCAGAGGAACATACAGTCTGCGGCTTCCAGTCATAAATCCTTTTTCTGATCCTCCTTGTTTCCTGTCAGGGTCGAGCTCCCGTTCTGTCTCTCTGGGCGCCAGCACTTCGGAGATTCCCTCCAGCTGTGAACGTCTTTTTATGGAATTGATCTCCCAGAAAGTCCATGCAATACTTCTTGTTGTAGAGACTTCACATGGAAAAACAAGACAAAATAGCAGTTATAAGGCACCGTGGATTCCGAATGCGTCACAATCTTTCATCATTTAATATTTTATACATCTCTTTGGGGATGGGAGCTCATTTGTCTAAATGATCATAACAAAATCATAAAAAAAAAAAATAAAACAAAATCATCATAAAAATCTCCACAATAATACACTGAGTCACTTCGGCCCATGGGATTGTCTGTTACAAACCGCCCCATGTCCTATTAAAGAGAAGAAAAATGATGTGGCCCTCGCCTCGTTTGGGGACCCCCGCTTTAATATGTACTTTGTTGCACCGGTGCAAAGCCCTGTCTGTTCGAGTTGACCAGTGTCGATAATGTCTGTTGCATGACCGTTATCTCAATCGTTCCCTAAAGCATTAACAGCAGGTTGACTCATGGCTCATCATTAATCTGAACAATTCCGTCCAGATGTGCCCACCATCGCTGTTAGTGTGTTCAGGTCAAGCTTGTGTATCATTGGAGATTATGGCTCCTGTCCACCTGTGACGAACGAGCTTGTTAAAACATCTGCTTAAAAAGAGACGCAAGATAAAGATTACAAGGTTCCTTGACTATCCTTACAAGTTAGATTGTCAGCAAATAGCGTATATTATAACTACCAAGTGGCCAAAAAACATCAATCATACATTTATTCGCCTGGCAATAAAACTTAAAAAAAAAAAAAAAAAAACGATGTCTCGTTTATAGGCTCCATAAACCCTGCTGCTGGCGGGATTGTATGTTTCTTTTATTATTAAACTAGTCTCTATTCCTGTTTTTCTTGCCTATTAAATGTTTTATTTGTAAAGTCTGGTTTAATTAGATGTTATTTTGAACCCATATTCAAACCACTGCCTGGTTTTCTCCATGCTCCGTCTCTATTAGCTCTGGGACTTTGGGGGAAGGGAGTGGTTTCATTTAATGTAATAAAGCAGGATGGTGTGTTTAACAGCAGTAAGTCTGCAGGCCGACTCTGTGATATATTGACGTTTAATAGCAGTACCAAGCACCCCCCCAACCCCTGCCGCTGCCGCCGCAAGTTATAGTAGCACCATTCGCAGCTGTTAATGTGCCTGCGTGAGCGAGTTACGCCTCGCCGTTTAAATAGTCAAGGTTTGCACTCAGTGTTTGTCTGTAACTGTAAATCTGAATTGCTGTCTCTCCAACAGGATCCCTGTGAGGACAAAAGACATAAAGACATTTGGTCGAAGGAGAAAACCTGCGACCGCTTCCCCAAGCTGCTCATCATAGGCCCGCAAAAGACCGGTGAGCGTTGTGACCCCGTCTGATCATGCAGTAGTGCCATCTAGCTGATAGCCAACTCATAAACAGCTCATAGATAGCTTAGAGTGCTAAAGATGAACAATGGTTCTGCACCTGTGAATGCAATCTCTTCAGATTTTTTTTATTTTATTTTATTCATGTTCACTTTCCCAACATATTAATCCATTCATTGTCTGTACCGGCTTATTCCTAATCAGGATCTGCTGGCGCCTTTACAGCTTTTAAAAACGCACTCATCCGCCCCCACCGTAAAACCAAAACCAGCCTTTTGGTTGACTTGGTCTGCTGCCGATTCTCTGGTTTTCTTTTCATTTTTATGCCGCAAACCTATCGATTGGCAACGTTTATACCCGCTACCGGAATAAAGTTTTTTCTTCTGCTTCAATTAACATTGATGTTAAATTGGTCTCATAGGCTACCATGGTATTCATGGAATATCATATTCTTCCCAGTCTGTATTTTAATGTGTATGGCAATTAAATAGAAGAATTGGGAGACTGGTGTAAAAATGGCCAAATTCCTTACCATTTGTTACCACCCACTTGTCAGGTCTGTTTTCCCCACACTTAAAGAAACACTGATTTAGTGGTTTAGTCCAGTGATCTGATGTGAAAACAAGCTGAATTAGCCTACAGGGTTTGCTCTGTCTGAGTTCTAGAAAAATTATTATTCCAAAACCTTAATATGAACTCTTCTTATCTGCTTTTTTTTTTTTTTTTTTTACAGGAACGACGGCACTCTATCTGTTTCTGGGAATGCATCCTGACCTGACCAGTAATTATCCCAGCAAGGAGACCTTTGAGGAGATCCAGTTCTTCAATGGTCGTAATTATCACAAGGGCATTGACTGGTGTGTTTTCTATCATTTTGTTCTCTCTCTCTCTCTCTCTCTCACTCTTATTATCACAGAATGTTTCTCCTCCCCCTCGTTTTCAGCATTCCTGCCTTCTTTTTTTTGAGGCAGTATGCATGAGTTAAGTTCAACAGCCCCTGTAAACCACTATAAAATGCATAGATTGGGATACCTTGGCATCCTCTGAAGTTTGGGGCATTAATCACAACCAAAGTTGATGTTCCCTTAAATTGGGAGGAGATTACATCTTTGAACACGGGCAATTTCAACTGTGTAAGCGAGCTAATGAGAAGCAACCATACAAGCATAGTATTCTTCAGTGTTTGTTTTAAGTTTGGCAGATTCCCTCATCCAAAGCGATTTTATATTTATTTAGTTTCTTTTATCACACTGAGTATTCAAGGGCCTTGCTCAGGGGCCCAGCAGTTTAACTTCATCACTCTTCTCTCATCTCTTGTATTTCTCTCGTAGGTACATGGAGTTTTTTCCTCTACCTTCAAATACTAGCTCAGATTTTTACTTCGAGAAGAGTGCCAACTACTTTGACTCGGAGGTAGCAGCCCGCCGAGCTTCCGCGCTTCTTCCTA
Organism: Bagarius yarrelli; assembly: GCA_005784505.1. NCBI lineage: Eukaryota > Metazoa > Chordata > Actinopteri > Siluriformes > Sisoridae > Bagarius > Bagarius yarrelli. The sequence continues at coordinate 6,364,743 of VCAZ01000025.1, forward strand.
AAGCCAAGATCATCACCATCCTCATCAATCCTGCTGACAGGGCTTACTCCTGGTACCAGGTCAGTCTCTCCGCAGGCAGAGAACATGTTCTGTTGATCTCACGCGAGTGAATTGGACAGTTAAAGCTCAAAGCCGCCAAAACGTTATCATTAACACTTTTTCCTGTAATGACCACCATTAGCTTTATAGTGGCAGTAGAAACGATCGTTATCCTGGTCATTGAAACGCTAAAGAGGAACTTAAAGCTAATGCTTGGGTTGATTGAGGGCTTTATTCGAGCAGAAACACTCAAACAAAACCTTAAACAAAGGTAACGTAGGTATTATAATAATAATCATCATAATAAATAATAAAGACAAACAGAAACAAAAGTAAAAATGGATCTTTGCCACTCTCAGGATTAGGAATGATTGTTTGCTGACATGTATTTCGTCAAACATGGTGTGTTTTGCTCGTTTCTTGACCACCGCCTCATTTCCACTCTGTTCCAGCACCAGAGAGCCCACGATGACCCCGTGGCCCAGAAATACACTTTCCATGATGTCATCACTGCCGGCTACGAAGCCCCGCTCAAACTGAAGGTGCTGCAGAATCGCTGTCTTGTACCCGGCTTGTACGCAACACACCTGCAGCGGTGGCTCAGCCACTATCATCCCAGCCAGGTGTGTGTGTGGGACGGCGTGAGAATGCGGGGGAGGAAGGGAAGGTGTGAAAAAGAGTGCAATTGTGAGGGTGTGCAAGGAGACCTGATGTTTTCTTTCTTCTTTTTCTCTGTTTTGCTTTCTCTTTCTCTCGCTCTCTTCGTCTCTCTTCAGATCCTGGTCCTGGATGGTCAAATGCTGAGGACGGAGCCGGCTGCAGTTATGGATAAGATCCAGAAGTTTCTTGGCCTCACAAACTCTCTCAATTACTACAAGATCCTAGCGTGAGTGTGTTCATTTATCTCAGATTCTTCCGGAACACACTCCTGCCTCTTTTACTGCCCTGTCCTCTGTAATGATGCACAGTTACAGCAACCGGAGGCCAGCGATTATTGTGCGATTGCTTACCGAGTCCTGGGAGTGTGTGATGTTCGGATTTAATGTGTTTCATTAAATCGTGTTTCACATGAATTCATTTATTCGTCTTTAATGTAGAGTCTGTTTTTGTTTTATTTTCTATGTGGAGTGTCTCATTTTTTTGCCCGTTCACTTGAATTTATGTTCATTATTTTCTTTCTTTCTTTTATTAGTTTTTCATGCTTTCAAGTTCTTTCCCTCTGTTTAGGTATACCTGTCTGTCCTTTTTTTGCTTAGCTTTCGTTCTTTTTTTTTTTTGTCACTTCTTTCCTCTACTTTTCATTACCTCTAACTCTGACTTACTCTCTCATCTCCCACTCTTTTTTTTTTTTCCCTCATTCTTTCATGCCTGACCACATAATCACTACACCAGATTCATAAGCAGCAACATCTGTTTATCCCATCCCCCCGTGGACAATAGGCTCAGTTTGTCCCGTGTTTGTTTTCGCAAACAGACCTGGCTGTACACCATCTGTCTGCCATATTCTACTTCTCTGTCTACGGCTGATGTGGAAACCTCTCCATATATTCTCATTGGTGCTGACCCGCCTCCATTTTGTCTCTCCCTCATTTTCTCTACTCCAGGTTTGATCCAAAGAAGGGATTCTGGTGCCAGCTGCTGGATGGGGGAAAGACGAAATGCCTGGGGAAAAGCAAAGGGAGGAAATATCCTGACATGGATGTGGACGTGAGTGTCCGCATTTTATATGTAAAACTTAATAATCAGAAGTTTTAGATCACTTTACGTTATTCTTCTGGTTTATGCTTAGACGCTTTAGTCACCTGACGTCCAGTCCGATTGCTTTTAGTGAAAACTGGCAGGAACTGCATAAGGCATCAAGTAGTGCGGTAAAGCGCTTAGGTCCTTGAAGTCACCTTCAGGCATCTTGGCAGACACATCAGAGTTAATGAGGGGTGGAAAGACAGTCTGATGTGTCCTGTATGTGCTGCAGCGCTGTAAGTGGCATCATGCCTTCCAGCAGTCCAGTAACGCCAACGGTACCACAGCTTTGGCTTAAATTCCACCATCTGTTAAACTAGTCATCAAAAGCATGTGCACTGTGAATGTCTGATTAAAAACAACTGGATTATTCCTGACATTTGGAGATTGAGGAACAGGTCAGAATGGGTTCAATTCTCTGCAAAATTTCTTAACATAAAAAACCCCTCTTTTCAGTTGAATCATTCAGATAACCATTCGATGCAGAAATGGAGAATCTGTCTATGTCTGTGTATCTTTCTCTGTCTGTCTGTGTGTCACTCTGTGTGTCTGTTTGTCTCTGTTGGTCTGTCTCCGTCTGTGTCGGTCTGTCTCTCTGTCGGCGTCTCTCTCCGTCTGTGCGTCTCTGTTGCTGTTTGTTTTTGTCTGTCTCTCTCTTTCAGTTTGTCTGTCTGTCTGTCTTTCTATGCCCCACCTGCCCTGAGACTCACACTGTAAATAATGTTTAACTAAGCGGCCTCTCTATTTTCATGACAGAAAACATCTTTGGTATTTGGATATAAATAATATTTACTCAAGATGATGATTTAAGGTTAAAAACAGAATTTTCTTCTTGCTTTTTTTTTGAATGTTTCCACTGCACATAGAGACCCTAAGTGTTTTTTTTTTTTTAATAAACACTTCCTCCTGAACACTGTGCTAAAATGTATGTTAAACAGGTGTCCTGTAACCATCTGACCTTCTCAGCTTTAGATTTTAATGGCCCTGAATAAAAAATATAGCTGATCTTAATTTGTATCATCTCTTTTCTCCACCAGTCACGCCGCTTCCTTCGAGAACACTATCGCGAGCACAACATCGAGCTCTCCAAGCTGCTGTACAAGATGGGTCAGCCTCTGCCGGGATGGTTACGCGAAGAGCTGCTTCACAGCAGGTAGCCGGAAACACACGCCGAGCGGTAAAGGCAAGTGATACGCTCGCACTCCTCAACCTGCTCCAGAGGAGACTCTACCTCTCCGCTGTCTTCCGAGGGAGTCACTGCAGCTGGATGAGCCACAGCAGCCCACGGAGGCCTCGTTCTGAAGGTCGGGGCTGTAAGAGAAACGAAGAGGGGGGGCAGAGCACGGGGTGACGGAGACGCTGACATTCCCTTGCTTTTTTTATTCATTGAGAGAGCATGGGCATCTAGGGATGTATGTCAGTGTACACACAAAAAAACACACACACAGGGACTGAGCTTTTCCTGTGTGTTGGTTCTGCTTAAACACTTTAACACAATTTTGTAGACTTTTTTTTTTTTTTTGTTGTTGTTCTCCATAAACAAACAGCACCGAGCTCAGAGTCGGTTAAACACGAACCAGGAAGGAACCGTCAGCTCTGGATCTTTCCTCTCATTCATCCATCCTTCCATCCTTTCCTTTACCGACATGTGACTTTGTGTTGTAAAACAGGAGCCAGTCATGCCCCCGTTATCTGTTTTTGTTGTCCCCTTTCTTCGATTATTACATTACATCTTCCCACTAAGACAAAATGTGACATTTATAGATCAAATGTGACGTTTAACAATCTACAGATTGATGTTGCGGTGTTAAACACTACACTGATTATGGTACTTAAACAAACAATAATAAGCTACATTCAGAAGCAATGTGAGTGTAAATAAAAACAAACATGTACAGAACCAGGGGAATCGTGACACTCTGTAATTTGTGCAGTAACTGAATTCAAACCCAGGTTACAATCATGACTGGAAGTGTTTGTATCACACCTCGACGGTGTGATTGCTTCATTAACGATTCCAGGGCAAACCAGTGTTCCGACAGGAGGAGTATTAACATCCTAGAGCTTCAACTCGAATTAAAAAAGTTAAATAGTATTTGTGGTATTTTTCGGCGCTTTTTTTTTGCGTCACATGATCCTAGCGTACATGTCCTACAAAAACTCGAGACGTATCCGAGAATGTATCACTTCCTTCGGCACATAAGGGCCGTCCCCAAAATGTTTTTCCCCCCCATGAATGTAAACACAGACGCCATCTACAACGGCGAGATGATCATAAGGAGGAAACTAAACAGTTCACTTTTTTTTTTTTTTTTTTTTTTTTTTTAATGAAGTGGAGGAAGCAGTTATCCTAGTCGTGAATCAAATAACGAACAAAACCTCAATTTCTTTTCGTTTTGGTTTTTCTTTTGGTTTTTTTTGTCCCACCTTTATTTGGTGCTTGTGTTGGCAGCCATCAGGTTTTTAACCACTCTTTAATCTCTCACGTTGTCAGCAAGTTGATTACGTCTTCCGTATGCCTTCCGGGTCGAAAACCAAGCTCTGTTCTGTACGGCGTTTGTGGGATAATTGTTTGATTGCAGTAATTTGTGCATGAATGGACATGTTATAAATTCATCCGCAAGCCCAGAGGACACGGAAATCTCCGGTGTGCAGTGTTTTGGTTTTCCAGAAATCTGTCTGACGCTGTGGGAGGTGTTGCGCTCCTGCAGATCCAGGAGTTTGTGTTAGATCCATGTGTGTGGGAGGGTTTTTACTCCCACCTAATAAAAACAGGTGAATTGGCCAAGATTGGTTGCTTGTAGGAAAGAATTTATGGTGTTTTGGTGCTTGCAGGATCCAGCAATTGTTTCCAGGAATAAATCTGTGATGTTTATTAATCAATCTAAAAAGCATTCTCAGTCAATTCAGTCTCTGACCGAAGTTTGTAGACACCTGATACAAGTGTGCTTGCTTGTCAAAATTATTCCAGCTTTATCCCCTGTTTGTTGTCATAATAAAAGCCCTTTCCTCTAGATGCAGGGGATTGTTTGACTACAATAGTATTAGTGAGATCAGACACTAATGTTAAGGTGAGGAGGTCTGGGGTGCAGTCTTCTGTGTTCCAGTTTAACCCAGGGGTGTTCAGTGGGGTTAAGAGTCAGGGCTCTGTGATGGAGTAGTTTGCTTTGTGCACAGACACATTGTCATGATGGAACAGTGTTCATGCCTGTTCGTTCTACTGAAAGAAAAAAGGGGATATCAAAAAGTTTCTGTACATGCCAATAGATGGCAGCACCAGCCTCATTTTCCTATAGATATGCTTTTTTTTTTTAAATTGTGGCAACAGTTTAAGGAACATCGATTTAGGATCAGGTGTCCACATCGATTTATGATCAGGACATCGATTTATGATCAGGTGTCCACATCGATTTATGATCAGGACATCGATTTATGATCAGGTGTCCACTTGGAGATCGATCATGACACGAAACTTTTTGTTCCAGGTGTTATTCATGCATGCACTTCCTTCCTGTTTAAACTGTGTGTGCAAGATCGCAGTTCAGTTCACCTGGACTTTAAAAACTTTTTACTGAAACGATGAACGAGGTTACGACCAGGAAGGTTATTATTATTGTCCTTTTTTTTTTTTTAACTCAATTTAATAATTATAACGTTCAAAGACATACCAACCTAATTTCCCATCTATAACCTAAATAATCCCAGGGTTATAAATATACACAGTATTTTTTTTTCGGTATTATAAACCAAATATGTATGAAAACGGTTCTCCCGACAGTATGATGCCTGATTTATTATAAAAGCACAATTTTTTTCCTTTTTAATTTTTTGACCTAAAGCTCAATAAAACGCTTTCTCCTCTTCCAGTTAAACTGATGTTTCCTCATAAAGGTTCTGTAATAATGAATAATTAAAGCATTGCAGAAGATTTGTTTTTCTTTTGTGTAACGCTCTCGAGAGCTGGACGCGCACACTGTCTGTAATACTGACCCACGCACCTTATACACATCGACACGTTTCCCAAAAAAACACACACCACCGTACTGATGCTGCTCAGATCGGCATCATGGTGTTAAGGATGTAACGTTCTGGATTTTATTCCCCTTCAATCCTGATTTTCTGTATGTGTAACTGTAATAATAATAATGCAATAATATATTTTTCCTGGGAAAAAAAAAAAGTCCAACGTTTGGCACCAAGCACAAAAACCCTGTGTTTTCCAAGTATAGAAAGAAAGAAAGACAGAGAAAGGAGTATAAAGATTTTGTCCTCTTATTTTTCTTTCTCTTTTTAATGGGAATCCAGAATTCTAACACACACACACACACACACACACACACACAGAGGTTTCCCCTAAACTTCACACTGCCAATCTTGTACTTTCTGTATTATAGTGTAGGATATCAGTAGATGGAGATTTAAATGAATGAAACTGTAAGGTTAAAGAATCATCCGGGCTGTACAATCAAACCCATCATTGTTAATATTTTTTATTGTTGGTAGCCAATATTTTTGTGATTTATTTGCAAATAAAGAAACCACTGTCTTTTTACGTCTCGTGTGATTATTTTACGCTGTAAAGTTTCTCCATTAAGGGAATTTAATTATAAGGAACAGGTTACCTGCTGATTTAAGAACTACCTGCTATCTAAATATAGCCACAAGGGGGCACAATGAGCTGGTTAGTGCGGTGGTTCCCATACTTTTTAGACCAGGCCAACTTTTTGCAGGATAAAAACAAATCTTATGTGAATTTTGTATTCATTTTTTTTTTTGTAATTAAAAGATTTTAATTTCATGAAAAACTACAGAACGAGTCACTTTTAAAGTAAAAGAATTAAAAGTAAATCTTGCCAATTCTCTGTTGTTTTATTATGCAACAGTGTTCATTGTTTTCGGTAGCGCTGTTGCAAACGGGAACAAGCATTCCTCACTGCTCACACACACACAATGTAACCACATAATTCCTGCTACCTGTTTTTCACCCAGATGAGGACGGGGTTCTCTGTTGAGTCTGGTTCCTCTCAAGGTTTTTTCCTATTCCGTCTCAGGGGTTTTTTCCTTGCCACCGTCACCCTCGTCTTGCTCATCAGGGACAAACTGATTTCTGATTCATTTTCATCTTATCATTTTTTCGATTGTGTAAAGCTGCTTTGTGACAATCACCATTGTAAAAAGCGCCAAACAAATAAAATTGAATTGAATTCCAGAAATTTCCTGTAGCTGTGTTATTTAAGTGGACTTGCACACGTGTGAAGCGTTCACATGGGTCATAAGAAACTCAGTCACACACTTACAGAGCGGAACATTGAGGTGAGCGTCACGCTGCGCAGTAATGACGGATAAATGCCGAGAAAAACTGAACACTGTCGGGTGGCGCGGCTCAGATTTCGACTGTTTTTCCGTATTTTAAATTTCTGTGTATCTCTAAAAGTCTGCGGACTTCACATTAGTCTTTTTGTTCCCTGCTTTATTATAAGTTTGGGAACCAGTGGTTTGAGTTATTTATGTTAAAAAAAAAAGGCAAACAACAGCTACAAGCTTCACTTAAGTACGCACACAAAGTACAAAAACGTTGATTACAACAAATTTGATTATGTTGGTTCCTCAAAATTTACATTATTCCTGTTTAAAACCTCATGCTAATCATATAACTCATAAAACGTTTGTTGATTAAGGGTACAAATCAGAAAACAGAGAAGCAAACCGATTACAGATTCACTACATAAGAATGTGTTACTTTTTCATGCAAGGCCTCATTAAATATCTATCTTAAAAGTTGACTCTCTTTTTTTTTTACGTTGAACCATCATGATGGAATTTTGTCTACTAGCTAAGTAGTGCTGCTAGTAGGTATTTCTTGTAAATGACTTAACTTGTAGTAGGTGAAGCTTAATGCAGACCAGCTCTTTTCTAAAGGTTACCACTTCCATAATCAGGGCTGGGACATCAAGACCCTCTGTGTGTGTGTGTGTGTGTGTTAGAGTGTGAGTAAAAGAGAGAGAAAGAGAGATGGGAAGGGATTGCATGTTTTTCCTCTGATTTAGGAGTTTCCTCCCCTTTATTTGCAGTAAAATCACTTGGCAGATGCCTGAGACGCCCCTGTAAGTGTCTAAAGTCTCTATTAATAAACAGACTGATACAAGTGTAGCACAAACCCAATTAAGTTCATCTTTTTTAATGAAATATTAACATATTAAAAGAAGAGGTGGGGGTTTTTTTAACCGCCTCTTATAGACAGTCAGTGATTTGACTGTTCTGGCATCAATGGGAAGTTCATTCTTTCACTTGGTACCAGAACAGAGAAAAGTCATACTCGGTTGAGGCGGAAGTGAGCAGTATCTCACGTTATTTTTCCATCGATAATTTATTCTTGTTTAAAATTTATTAAATCTATTAATAATACTAAATATTTTACTACTGTGAATCAGGACTATGTTTAATACATCGAAGACAAGTTGATTAATTTGACCAATTAAACCCCGTTAAAAGGATCTACCGGTTATAATATTTCACTAAACGATTATAATACACAATAAAAGAGGGGCAATTACTTTTAATCACACACCTAAGTGTAATGAATAGGGTTCCTTTAATTTTTTTTATTTACTTGTTATTTATTATATTTTTTGTTATTATACAAAGCGCATTCTTTTGTATAATTTTACCCAGCTACGTTGTGAGCTTATTTTATTAATTAATTATTTATGACGCACACTGAACTCCGCTGTTTACTATGTAAAAGTACATATAGAACTGTAGGTTTCTCCTAAAACTGTGTTGGTAAAGTAAAATGTACCGTTTGTTTTTTTATTTATTTAATAACATAATTACGTGTATCAATGTTATTTTTCGTACTGTTAAACGACTGTCAACAAATAAAAGAAACAATAAATATGCAACCGCCATCTTGATTTGCAGTTAGACTTTTATTCTATTACAGTCGTCGTCTTATATCACTTCCGCGTTTTCCAGCGTGATCTTTCAACCCGGAAGTGCTTCCTCCTTCCTTTCCTGTTTCGTCCTCGATAGAAGATATACCTAGGTATAGAATCCGGAATTCAAAATCTTACAGAATCCTTGTTTATTTTAGTAAATATGCGTAGAATTGCTGTCTAATTTTGTTCATTGGGTTAAAATATATCATCCTGTTGGGATATTGTTGAAAAAGTGCGAGTATTTTGCTTACAGTTTGGACCGATTGTTGGTGTGGAGCTAAGCGGGGTTTAGCTGCTCAGGGCCGGTCAGTGTAGCTTCAGCGTCTGCCGTAAAAAAGAAAAAAAAAAATTTAGATAATGTGACGTAAAACTAGATTATGTTTTCTTGTATAATAATTAAGATGTTAGCTGTGTAGTAAAATGTTGTCTAGACTTGTAGGTTGGTTGTAGTTTTATATTCGCGTTAATTACTGTTAGCTAAATAAATGCGTTTTAATAGTTTGGGTAAAACCTTATTTTATATTTAATAAAAGAGAAAAATGTAAACAAAAAATACATTTTGCACATTAGTCTGGTGTAAGTAATGTTTGTCTACAGCATGATGATGTATAAACATGTTATAACACTGGTAGATGAAAGGGGACCCTGTTATTTATTATTAAGAGAATGGATGTGTGTGTTTGCAACCAAACCATTACACACACACCTCTTAATAATAATAATAATAATAATCTCAAGTTATAGATCAGTTTTAGACTTATTTTCTGGAAATGTTAGTCTGTGTACGAGTGTGATAAGATTCTAACTGTGTGTTGTGGTATCTTTTCCCTTTTCTTTTGCAGCAATGGCACCACGTAAGGGTAAAGAAAAGAAGGAAGAGCAGGTGATCAGCCTGGGACCTCAGGTTGCTGAAGGCGAGAACGTCTTTGGAGTCTGCCACATCTTTGCATCCTTTAACGACACCTTTGTGCACGTCACCGATCTCTCTGGCAAGTAAGTGACCGGTTACAGCAGGCGGTGGAAAGAGGTCTAAAGTCACACACTTTAATACTCTATAGTATGTGGAAAACAGTATGCAAGACATGTCGTTTGCACGCAATGGACGCTTTTATCTCGCGAGCCAGTGAAAGACTAGTCATGTTTGAAAACCTGATTAACATTGACGTAAACTACTGACTTTAAATTTTTTGTTATTGTGACACAAACATGATGAGCATCGTGGATGATCTTCCGAATTTTATTTATACTGTCATATAATCGTACTACGTAGAATGTATTTGTAAGGATCGTTGTGGTCTTCCTGGAAGTTTGGATGAGTTCAGGAAACAGGTCTAAAATTGGTGTTCCTGTTGGCAGATTTTTTTTTTTTTGTCTAAGTTCACTGTTGCTAAAGTCAGTCTATTTTTTTTTGTAGCAAATTCTAAGTTTGCATGTTCCCACAGGTGCTGCAGTCAGAAGTTTTAGATGGAAAATAGAATTAAAAATTAAGAATTAAAATTAAGAAACAGTAATTGTGCACACTTTTAGAATGTCCGATATAACACTTCAGTGTCGTCTATTTATTTTTTTCATTTGTTTATTGTGGGAATGAAGGTTTTTGTCTAAACCACTAGTTGTTTGGTTCTCCATAAACAAGACTGCAAAACAAATTAGAAGCATGAGCTGTTTGTCCTAACCTAAAAGATTGGGACCTTGTTTGATTCTAATCTATACTATAGGCATGTAGTTTATCTCTGTTTTCTCAGTAAATTGATTTCTCTCCTGTCTGCAGAGAAACGATCTGCCGTGTGACTGGTGGAATGAAGGTGAAGGCCGACAGAGACGAGTCTTCTCCCTACGCTGCCATGTTGGCTGCTCAGGATGTGGCTCAGAGGTGCAAGGAGCTGGGCATCACCGCCCTGCACATCAAACTGAGGGCCACCGGCGGGAACAGGTAAGAAGCCTCAATGCAGATATTTACATTCAAGGGAAGCATTTTATGCGTCCAAATTTGCTAAATAAATGAAGATTTAATTATGTTGTCCAGTTATGCACTAAATCTTTTGGTCAGCTTCTGTAAAGAATCTGTGGGTGATTTTAGAAAACTCAAACTGAAATCGAACAATCATTAACTAAGACACTTTTGATCCACTAGGAGGCAGAAGTGAGCAATATCTCACAATGTAGGGTTTTCTTAAGGTTGACAGTTTATTCTATGGTAACGATATACCGCCTAGCCATAGGCTCTGATCTGTTGTTTCACACTTATCCCACTTATTTGTATTCATTATCATAGTGATGTTTGAAGCTTTGTTTTATTTCCTGAGAAAAAGGTGCTTGAAATTTCACTGTGGCTCCGATGTTAATTTATCTTTAACATTTTATTTTTAAAGAACCAAGACTCCAGGACCAGGTGCTCAGTCTGCTCTCAGGGCTCTGGCTCGTTCCGGCATGAAGATCGGTCGCATTGGTAGGTTGTCTCAAGTAGTAATCTGAGACTTTACCTGCTTGTGTTTGCAAAAAATGAAAAAAAAATATATATATATATATATATACTAGATAAATGGCAGTAAATTAACACACACAATGTTTTTAATCTGATTAAAATACATCAAAGCTACAGTGTCCGACTATACATGAGTTATAATGGGCAGTGGTTGCTGTGTTGGACTGCTACCAGAAAGACCGGGGTTTGATTCCCAGCACCACCAAGCCACCACTGTTGTATAAAGAGATAAATGCTCTGGATAAGTGTGTCTACCAAATACTGTAGATATAATTTGAGTTGAGTTTCTGTAGCTCTTTCTCACTGATTAATTACCAAGCAAAAAGTTTGATTCCTGTTTTAATTACTGACATTTGTTAGGAGAGAAATAGCTGTTACTGCCTGTAGCTAATCTCATTTAAAACTAAACAAAATGTACAAGGCTGCTGTTTATGCCTCGACTCCCCCCATGTACAGAGCCGGGTCAGGTTTAACTCCACTTTATTTTTGTCATTTTGTGCAGCTAGCTGTATTTAGGTACTAGCCATAGACTTTTCACACACTACACTTTTTACCCCAAACACTGTGGCAGAGGTTCTAGCCAATAGATCCTGCTGTGTTTGTGTCTTGAATGTGTTCCAGTCCTGAAGTATCCTTTGATATTTTCATTTCTTTCTTGCAGAGGACGTCACCCCAATTCCATCAGACAGCACCCGCAGAAAGGGAGGTCGCCGTGGGCGTCGTCTGTAAACTGTTATGGATTCTTTTTCAAAATAAAAAGTCAAATTGTCCATGTTTTTGACTTCTCTTTTTGTTCAAGCTTTAGAAACAACAGAATTTGTGTGTTAGTGCTGTAAATGGAGTGTGACAGACATTACGGGAAACATACAGAACGGGTTATAAACCACAGATATGCTTGAGTTTTACTTCCTCTAACCACTTCATCATTTCTCTAATCATTGGTGGGATAAGTTAGATTTTAGTCTTGACTAAATGTGCACTAATGTGCATGTTGTTTAACAATTTCTAGGCGCAGCTTTGTGCGGTTTGTAAAACTGGTCTGACTGCACATTGTTAAAGGTTGAGTTCCAGGGAAATACCAAATCTTCCTTGCATGAACCGTTTCCTGATTCAGTGTGAGATTAACTGAAAATAATCATGTATGAGCTCTCGACCCATACGAAGAAAATACGATTTAAAAGTCAAATCAATGCTTTAAACTGTAAAAATGATAAAAGATTTAGAATGTGACATTTGTGCAGAAAAAAGTCCAAAAGTTTTGGGTTCTCTCTCTCTCTCTGTGTGTGTGTGTATATGTATAAGGTTGGAACAAGGGGAAAAAAAGGTTAGATCTTGAGTAGTGTGTTCTCGGGCAATAGTGCTCTCAGATATTTGGCTATACTGTGCAAATACAAGGCTAAAAAATTTTTTACAATTTTTTTGTGTAGCCTTGTATTTGCACAATATTGCTCGAACACCTTACTGAAAATGTAACATTTTTGTTTATTGTTTTAAGCTTCATTCTTCTGAAAAGACTATGAATTTATTTTGTCACAATAATATTAGTGAGATCAGACAGTAATGTTGAGGTGAGGAGGTCTGGGGTTCATTCGGGGTTCCAGTTCATCCAAAAAGGTGTTCAGATTAAAGGGGTTAAGTCTGAATCAGGGCTCTGTACAGGACATGAGAGTTCTTCCACTCCAAAACATCCAGAACACAGCATGTCTTCATGAAGATCATGTGATTAGTCATGCTGGAACAGTGTTTGGGCTTTTTACATCCATTGAAGAAAAAAAGTGTTTCTAAAACATTCTGTACAATTCCATACTTTCAAATTCGTGGCAATGAATCAAAAGGATAAGCAAATCTAGATATAGACTGTAATCATTTTCAGCTTAAGGAAGGTCTGTACCCCAGAAACAAAGTGGTGTACTCTTTAGTACCCATTTTTACAAAGAACGTGTTCTTGGTTCCTGGAGTAACCATGTCCTACACACTTATTCAACAACTTTTCCTTTCGGCTGTTCCCTTTTAGGGGGTCGCCACAGCGAATCATCTGCCTCCCCCTACCCCTATTCTCTACATCCTCTTCACTCACACACACTAACTTCATGTCCTCATTTATCGCATCCATGTACCTCCTCTCTGGTCTTCCTCTTTACCTTCTGCCTGGTAGCTTCATTTCTAACATCCTCCTACCGATATATTCACTATCCCTCCTCTGTACATGTCCAAACCACCTCAATCTGTCCTCCCTGACTTTCTCCTCAAAACATCAACTAATTAGCAATTATTTTAAGTCTTTAAATCAAAGCAGACAAAAGGGATAACTGAATGGCTTAAATAGATGTTAGTTCTGCTTAATATTCACTCAGTCACCAGACTGAAATCGCCATTATCCATTTTTCTTTCTGATGTAGGAACTTTTTAGCTTTTCATTCTGTCTTTTTGCTCTGGACTATACATTTTCAGACATTCCTCACTTTATTTCATTTTAACGGTTGTTAATTGTTTAATTCATAATAATACATTATTCTTTTTATTTTATTTTACTCTCCTAAACCAAAATTATTTTTATAACACAAGTGAAAGTGTAGAAACGGCGTAATCAGCTGCAGAAAAGCGGTGCTGAATGAATCCAGACTTCTCCCAGCAACTGATGACGTGGAGGCAGCACAGCCAATCAGAAAAACAGAACTGCAAATGAATATTAATTTTTCAACTTTGGGTTTTTTCCTCTTTTGTGTTTAGCTTCATTTCTCTAAATTCCGAGCAGTGGTAAGTATCTCCTGTGATTTCCTGCGACTTTTTGTCCAAAAATGTCTGCTGAAAATCTCGTTGCTGCTCCAAATGAGCAACCTGGCATCATCTTGAGATCTTCAGAAGGGTAAGAAACCTAACAGATATATTTATAGGTGTATATTTATCAACATTTTTTTTAAATCTGTGTTTATTCTGTTACTCATTTAATTAAAGATGTTCAAATCAATGAATGCAAACATTTGTTCATAATTGAACACAATTATTAGAATATATAATAATAATAGTAATAAATAATATTGTTTAATCTATATACTAAATCCTAATCATATAGTCTATTTACCTGAATCCAACTAACATGAACAACAATAATTATTTATCATTGTGGAATTTATTATAGTTTAGCAGTATTTGTGCATTATTAGGTACACATTATTTCAGCTAATTAAAAAGTTATATAAAAAATAATACAAACAATAATAATAAAAAGAAGAAGATAAAACTATAAAATTTAAAGGTTTTATTAAATCTCTTTCCTCTACACAAATTGTGGTAGAAAAAAAACCCCCCAAAGCAATCTGAGATACGTGATGATGAAATGTTACATGACTACGCATTTAGAATTAGATCTACCGGACGTTAAAAAAAAAAAGTGGTGTTTTAAGAATTTAGAAGTTTGTTTATGTGTTCATATTAACAGTTCAGTACAGAAACTTTGGCAGGTCTGGCCGAAATCCTAACTCGTCATGTTTCCTGTTACAGGAGATCCAACAAGAAGCCGCTGCTGGTGGCTGGACTGACCTTGTTGGCCACCGTGCTCATCGCAGGTCAAGCATTTACTGCCTACTCCGTGTACAAGCACAGTGAGAAGCTCAGCCTGCTGGAAAGACGCTCGGATCATCTGCAGCAGATGACCATCAGAGCCAATGGTGAGACGATCGTGTGTGAGACATTTCGGATGCCGAGCTGAGATTTTCGAGAGTTTAGTTAAAGTTGGATGTTGGGTTAATGTGCTGACACCCTCATGCGCAGTTTTGATTTGGAACCGTGGGTGTGAACCGGGTGCGATTCCGGCTCTGGCCCCTCTTTTTCCTCTATTTTATCTCTGTTCTGTCTAATTGTTAAAGGCAAAATGCCTGAAAATTCTCCCAAAACTTTTTGTCTCATTAACATCAAATGTTATTTATTGCTTCTTAAACACTTTTACAAGTGCTTTTAGATCAAAAATCAATTTCATTAAATGAAAAGAAAAAGCCCAAAACAAGCAAGTTTAAACCGATTTTTATTTGATTATTTACACTTTCACTTCCTCTTTTCCTCTCAGCTAACCGCACTCCAATGAGGATGGCTGTACCCAATAGCTCCCTCCGCTTGATGGCTGCTGTCTCTAATGATAAGGTAAAAAAACTTCACCTAAAAAGTGTAATTAGAAGATCTGGCCACTATGTGGCAGGATCTTATTCAGATTTACTCTACATTCAACTGGGAAAAGATTGTAGGAGAAGCTTTAATTTCTTTTCCGATGTAGGACGACTATACATGTGATTTTACTTCTTAAATTCTTTTTCTGTTTAAAGAGGAGATGATGATCATATGTGATCTTTTAGTAACATTTGATATTTTGGTGGTTTTTTTAAGGTGGAGTCCACTTCCCCTCCTAAAGGTAAGTTAGACTGTTCCTAAATACATATTTATTCTTCCGCTCATTTAGATCATGTTTAAGCCCAACAATAATCCCAAAGACTCAAAAGACATGGGAGTCACATGACCAGAATAATTTAGATATAAAGGTAGGTTTATGAAATGCTCTGTAAAAAAAGTTCCAACTGCTATTTATATAAGAATATACTTACCGTTTCTTTATTTTTTTTTATTTTTTTTTATTAGACATGACATAGACATAATGAGATACAACTCATGCTGAAGGGGCAAAAAGCGCAGACATAACACCACTTTTCAATAGCTTAATAAACATTATTCCTTGTATTTAAATAGTCAGAAGTAGATATTTAGTACATTTTAATAAGTATGCGGTTTTGGACAAAGAACCTTAATTTAATTTACTAAATTTTTTATTTCTATAGCACTTTATAGCATTTTTACAGACTTACAGAAATTAATTTACAATGAAATTAATAATGAACCGATAGATATTTTTTATTTAATGTAATTTTTTACCTTAGTATTTTATATACAAATTCCTTTCTTTTAAAAACATTATATATGCATTTTATTCTTACTTTAAACGAAATACATCTTCATCTTTAATATATACATTTCTCCCTTTAAACTCTTAACTTTTGCCATGTAAAATGACAGTATGAAATCCCATCAGCTTGAGTGAGTTGTGTTTTATTCCTCAGCACCTCTGACTAAGTGCCAGCAGGAGGCTGCAGGTTTGCTCCAGGTTTCTCTGCCATCCTTCAAGCCCAAGTGTGACACTGTCGGTGCCTACGAGCCCGAGCAGTGCTGGCAGGACATGTGCTGGTGTGTGGACAAGAACGGAGTTGCAGTGGCTGATTCCGTGGTGAAGGGCCGTGCTCAGTGCACCCCCGCTAATGTTTAGGTAAAACAAAAAGCAACATGAAAGCTTTTCAGTTCCATTTAAGCAAGTTTGTGTAGTGTCCGATAGTTTAAGGTGTTTTAGAACAGCAGTTTTTAACCTGGGAGGGAAGAAGGTGCGAAAATGTTAGAGGGGAGCCATTATATTTTAAATGAGTAGATAATATATCTGCTGAACCTCTGAGTGACATGAAATATCTAATGCACCCCTGATTGGACGCTCAGATGGGTTTAGAAACATAGCATTCGATAGACGTCCTTATACAGAGCAACTTCACCTCTTTTATACAACTAAGCAATTGCTGTGATTCAGAGCCTGATCTTCCAATTAGTGCTGTGCTATCACTTCCTCTAAAGATGGTTCCTGTCTTTTCTGGTACTTGGTTAACGCCTTTATCCAAAGGCCACTATTTTTTTAGTAAGGCCCAACAGTGGCAGCTTGGTGGTTATTTTAAGATCTTCTGATCAGCTGTCCAACACCTTATCTACCAAGCCACCACTTTACCATAACATATGACATCTTTAGTCCAAACTCAATAATTTTAAGTATCCTAAGTAAGGGTTAAAGGGGTGCGCCGGGTCACAGAGATTGGATCGCATATATAAATAAAATAAAAAAAACCTTAAAAACTGCTGTTTAAAAAAAAAAATAGATCAGACGATATATAAAACAGTTTAATTATATATTTAATTATATATACATTATATATTGATTAGAGTAACATATTTTATTAAATATTTGGCTTTCCTTTTTTTTTTTTTTTTTTTTACAGAATCTGACATAAGAACTGAAGGATGAATTTACATCCACATAAAGATCCATCTTTCATTTACTTTTTCTGCCTTTTATAAATTCCAGTGGTGTAAAACTTAAACAGTTTATAAGCGTGTAAGAGCTTTAAGAGCATTTCTGTGACAGTTTAAAATAAAGCTTTATAAGTATAATCATAATCGAGTAAGCATTACGCAATGTCTTGGTTAGTTTAATAATTTAGCAAGTAACTGTTTTTATTTTAATTATGGTATTTTAACAGAATTTGTTTACTATCGTCTATTTTTTTTGTCTTTTAAGCTGCACTGCATGATACGACAATAACTAGTGCATTAAATCAGCGAATTTACGTAAAATATACATAAAGAAATTGGATGATTAATAAATTTGGACTAACAAAAAATGTGTGTGTGTGTGTGTGTTTTTATTTCTCATGAATTGCTGACAAGTGTGTGAATTTAATATTTTGCTAATTTTTTAAGTTTTTTTTTCCTCTAGTCTATAACAGCATGTTAAAATTTGTGTAACAGTCAATTTTATTGAGTGGCTGATAATAAAAGGACTGCATTGACAGCCAACAGCATTGATTAAAATTTCAGAACCGATTTTTATAAATGCAACACTAAAATTAATAAAAGATCGATTGAATAAGTTTATTGTTTAAAGCTTGAATAACAGACACAGCGTTACAGTAATATCAATATTCATAATAAAAATATTCTGTTTTAAATTAACACTTCTATTCATTCGGAATAATAATATTCAATATTCAATAATATTTTAGAGCAAATTATCTTTTTAAAATAATAACATAATAGGATGTTATTAAAATATATTTTCGATATTTTTTATCAAAAGGAAACACCATCATGCTAATTGTGTTCTTTTTTTATTTTTAAATGTATTTCTAAGATACTGTATATATAGGCATCATATGGGCCACGTTTGCAGGCAATAATAATAATAATAATAATGATAATAATAATAATGATAATAATAATTATCACTCAAAGTCACCAGAATAATATTACCCGAGTCTTTTCCAAGTATTAAATTAGTTTGATTCTTACATTAACTGAATGTTTAATCTCAGATGTGTGAAGTTGAGACTTGTAGTTATTGTGTATCTGATGATTAAAGGCTTCAGTAGATTAGATGACATGCTCATCTCTGAAGCTGAAGCGGAAACTGAAGCTCTGTCGCAGTGGATCTGTTTCATTCTGTGCAGCACGAAACAGCTGGAGATCAAGATTGTAAACCGATCATTTAGACTAGTTCATACTCGAGATTTAATCTTCTGTCTGAGGGAGAAAAAAATATGTGGATAATGTGATCATTTTCTGGCTCCGAGTTGAGCTTGCGAGCGTAGAAGAGGAAGCAAAACAAGAACAAGTTCAACAAAAACTTTTAGAAAAGGAACAAACAAATTCCATGTCTAACAGGAAACACATCAGTGTCTGGTTTCTGGTGTGGAGGGTTGCCAGATCATAGCAAAATTACTAAACAGTGACAAACTACTGACAGTTAAATAAAACTTTTTTAAGACTTTGACCTGAAAAGAAATCAATGCATTTAAAGTTGGATTTTGCCCCGATTTGGCAATATATATTGTACGTAGACACTAGACATCACAGCCACCATATTTTATATATATATATATATATATATATATATATATATATATATATATATATATATATATAAAGAATTTATTGTAAAATGTTAAAAATTCCATATGTACCAAGTAAATTTAGTAAAATAATTCATAAACAGGCAAAAATGATTTTACTACCTTTAGTCATTCATTTTTTTATTTATCCTTCAGGTTCTAATTATAATACTTTTACCAGCATTTTATTTATTTTAAAATCTGATTTGAGGAGAGGAAAAAATTAAAGAAGCCACACATACCAGCAAGTCAGTAACAAACTTTTATTAAAGAAGTAAACAATTCAAGAAGCAACCTGGAAATATTTTACCAAGAAACATTTATATGCACCAAATATCAAATGGACGTAAAGGATGTAACAGAAGGAAAACATTTTAACAGAACAAAATACAACAGGAGACAACGATGAAAAGGAAAGTTTACTTTTGGTCCAGGAATAAGAGATGAATGACAATGGCACCAAGAATCACAATACTATGTAAGACCTTGATTTAACAATTTCAAGTCTGTGTGCGAATTTAAACCAACTGTATAGTGTTTAACAGGCTAAAAAACCTAAACTAATTATCTCCTCAAAAAGCAGGACTAATGTGCAAATGTGCTTCCAGCATCAGAAAGGCAGTAAGTAAAGCTTGTGCACAGCACTGGTCATCGCTCGGCCCGCCGCTACGCTCGGAGGCTCGAATCGGTGCCGACTGTGCTGTAATTAGACCCCGGAGACGGAGTAGATGCTGTGAATAATTCAACCAGCCTACAGTGCAAATTTCAACGATGGCTGACTGGAATGTGTGTGGGGGGGTAATAAAACCCTCTTTTAGTCGGGTTATAGTTAAGCATCATAATGTTGAGCACACCATCTTAAATATCAGAGAGAGTGCTGAAAGTGATACCGGCTCTGGAATGATGATTATCCGGTTACATCTCTACAGAAAAACTAAAGAGCTTCAAGTGGACATTTTTTTTCCACCAGGTAACGTCTCTTTAAAGAAGTTGGCAGTTGCTATAAAATGGGATGATTGGATATGTGGGATACAGTCCTTCCGGAAAAGACTTCCGAGGTTACTGAACAGAATCTATTTGCTTTTTTTAAATAAGCTTGAATAGCCCTTGATGGTCTGCTCGATGTTGGGCATGTTATAGCTCTGTGCAGCGTAGATGCCCGTGCATGTTCCCACAAGCACACCCATGATGGCGGACGAACGCAGCTTCGCTATGACATAACCAGCCAGAAAGCCCTTGAGGAAAGGAGAGCCCAGAACACTCCCACCCTAAAACAATAAAACAGGTGTGTTATGTGAGGTTCAGCATTTATTCAATCTGTGTAGATGCTCCGGTTTGTACTGATTGCAGATCAAAGCTCATTTTTTTGTGTAACATTCGGTTGTGAACATACTTTAATCAGATTTTAATAGAATTTACAAACAATATTACGTTTTTAAGGTGCGAGCTGACAAAACAAAAGACAGTTACAAAGACAAAGACCAATAACATAAACCATAATCGGATTAAAGAGACAAAAAAACCCCATTGTATTTCTGTTTTTACACAACATGCAGTGAATAGCATCAGGTCCGAAGTTGTGCAAGGGGTCAGGTTACCTGAGGACCTCCATCCTGCACCTCAGTCTCCACTCGCCTCCGAATGTCCTCAAACTGCTCTTTAAGCAGAGTCAGATCCTTAAGATGCCTAAAAGGGTCCTAAAACATACGTTATACAGATGATCTGGGAAAAAGCCCACCAGGATTTAAAAAAAAAAAACCTGCTGTAAACCCGCTGAGTAAAAGTTACAAATACTATTTAAAATACTTATTACACTTAGAGATTTATTTAAAGACAGAAATACACAATATGGACAAAAGTATTGGGACATCAGATTCATATGCTCGTCCAGATTGAGTTTTACTCTTCCTCCTATAATTAATACTATAATAATATAGTATTAATCAGATTTAGATTTACGGCATTCAGAAGACGGCCACATCCAGAGCGACTTACATGCAGTTTGGTGGTGCTGGGAATCGAGCCCAGATCTTCCAATTAGCAGCCAAACAACATAACCACTGCACTACCACTTTTCCCATTTAAATCACTAATGTTGTGATGAGGAGGTCTGGGGTTCAGTCAGGGGTTCCAGTTCATCCCAAAAAGGTGTCAGAATAAAAATTGAGTCCGCATCAGGACATAAGAGTTCTTCTACCCCAAAACTGGAGATCAGGGGGTTTTGTGCACACAGACATTGTCCTGCTAGGACAGGGTTGGAGACTTGGAGTTCCACTGAAGGAAAAATGTAAAGCTACAAAACATCCAAAGCCATTTAGGGCAACTGTGTGCTTTGTGTCAGACTTTGTGGCAACAGTTTGGGGGAAGACACACTGATGTGAGTGTGCTGGTAAAGCATCCATCAACTTTTAGCCATAGAGTATTTTTAAGCAAAAACACAGGAAAAATGTGTTGCTTTTAATAAAGTGGAAAAACTCTGACTGTCTATAATAAGTTACTGCAGTCAGGATGTGTGAGACGCTTTAGAAAGATCCAGAAGTCTGGATGGACCGACCGGACAAACTGGCTCGGTTTTTATGATACAAATGAATTTATTACTAACTTGTTACACAAACACTAATGTAAAGTTTAACCTGATAAACATTTTATTTACAGAATTTAACCGATTTATATTATAGTTTTCTTGCCACATAACCTCGTACAGGACTGACTATTACTATTATTAAACTATTATTATATTTTTTGCAGCGTTGAATAAGTTTATAAAAATGTACAAACCTTGCCGTCCGCCATGTTTGCTTGCGTGAACCGGTCAGGGTTGCCAGATCTGTAACCAATAAACGGCAATTATATTTTAAAAACAGCTTAATAAAATGAAATATAAATTAAATAAGTTTTGCATTTTTTTTTATACACGATATCAAAACGTTTCTAGACGCCTAACAATTTCACTCATATCTGACTGTCTGATTAAAGATTTCTGTATTAGACAAGAAAAGCTGAATTTCACAGTAAGACAAATAGTCCTGAAATAAAATAAGAATAAAATAAATAATGTAAACGTTTTGTTAATGTGTTTTTAATAAAATACTTGATGACTTGATAAAGTCAGACGTGACTAGAATGTTAAGGTACAAATTTACATATGCAAATAGGTACCCAAATATTGTTTTATTTTATAACTTTGGTATCTAGCATTGTTACAAAGAGAACGCAGGAGAATGTTTTTAGCTGCAGTAATATTATTCTTTAGATGACACTCGGGTAGAGAAAAATAAATAAATAAATAGATACATAAATTAAAATTCTTACAAGACTCTGAAATGACACTAAAAAAATGAATCTGGCAACCCGGCTGCTGTTGCTGCACTCAGGAGATGAACTACTCTGAGTTTGATTTAGATGGTCTGAAATGTGTGTATTTGAAACCCAGCTGTTCAATGTCACTAAATAAAACACTCGATTTTAGGTTTAATTATTTATTTTAATTTTATTAATTATTTTATTTATTATGATTATTATCAAAAGCCTTACAGGATGAATTATATTTGATATATTCGCTCGATCGTCATGGTTCAATTATCATTTTTTATTTAAATTGTCCAGTTAACAAATTATCAGATTAATAATCCCCCTTTTATAAGACGATGTAATATTTTAAAATCTGTAGCTTTTGTCCTCCACAATGTCTAAAAACATAACGCTTGAGATGGAGCCGAGGTTGCTATGGCAACCCATTGACGACTAGCATGATGACGCAAACGGAGGCTGGTGCATGTCGGACCTTAAACGGTGGGACGAGTTAAGGTGGTTCAGGGTCCACACACACACACACACACACACACACTGTCCTCACAAATGAAAGTCAAACAGGTCCAGATATTTTATTCTGTAGAAAAAATAGTTATTAAATAGTAATAATATAATAATAATAATAATAATAATAATAATAATAATTGTGTTAAATCCACCCACGTGACCCACAGTCGTGTATTCATAATCATCTGCATTCATCGTATGTCCCATGTGAAATTTATCACACACTGAGGATCAGGATTTATAGTGGAAATAATAGGTCAATTCCCACAGTGCACAATTTAAAACATAGAGGTTTCCCCCTAACTGTAAATATTTATTCTAGGAATTATATAGTCCATAATTAAAGTCTTAGATTTACATTTGTCTTTGTTTCACATGGAGATTTTTAGTGAGTTTTCTTTCTGACTGATGCTCAGCCATCCCTAAGGCATCGACATAACCACCATGGAGATTGGAATAGAAAGAGTAAGAGAAAGAGAGAAAGAGAGAGAGAGAGAGAGAGAGAGAGAGAGAGAGAGAGAGAGAGAGAGAGAGAAGGGGAACTGGGAAAGAAGAAGGATGTTCGTTGTTCCTGCAGGCTTCAATGAACACAATCACGACAGGGAAAAGAGGGGGGGGGCAACAGCATCTCAGAATTTTAGCAACAGCCCCACTTTAATCTCAACCAGCAAAATAAAGAGACAGACAAAAAGAGAGAGAAGAAGGGAGGGAGGAGGAAAAAAAGAGAAAGAGGGAGAGAGAGCGAGAGAGAGAGAAGGAGGAGTCAGTGAGTGAGTCAGTCAGTAAGACAAAGCTGGTGTGGTTTTGACTGCTATCACTGAGTCAGTGGAGATGTGGGAGAATAATGTTTGAAAAAGACTAAGAGATAAAGAGGAAAGAGGGAAAAATAGAGGAGTCCTGTAATCTGCTTGGCATGCGATCGTGTTCCTGGCTTGTTTATGAGTGTGTGCAGATGAACGGGACATTTTGGTCTGGAATGTGTCTTAGCTAACCTCAGGGGACCTACGAAAACATATACCTCACCATGCTGGGAAAGGACTACATGCTCGCCATCATCATGGTCAATTATGAAGGTGGGTGCACGACTCTTTCTTTTCTTTCGCTTTTTTCCCAGAACATGAGGACAGTGTTTGTGTTGTTTGTCTCTGCAGGTGTGTGATGGTGTACTTGCTATAAACACTGATGCATGGTTGCCCTTTCTCACATGCAACCAGTAATCCTCTGCAAGTTTTCCGTACAGACTTTTTTTATGTAACTTTGCACAAGTCAGACGAGCCCACATACAGAACCTGAGAGTTCTCCGAGTTCTAATCACATTGGTTTGACCACTAAAACATATCTGTTTAATGCATTTATGGGACATAAATCACTTGAGCTGTATAGCAGGATTCTACACTAGTCCAGAGAGTGCAGAGGGGCAGCGGTGAGCTTAATGCAATTTCCTGACTCCAGACACAGCACACCTGGATGTGGATGTGCATTAGATCTCTCTTATCTCTCCCCTCATCTCATTCAGATACACTAGCTAAGGCTAAATGTCAGGAGATTTATTCCAGCGTGTGCTTTACAACCTGGGGACATGTTGTCACATGGTGGGCAGGTGGGTTGTCTAGGTAACTGTTGCCCCAGGGTTGATTTGCACTGCTATGCAAAAAACAGTGGAGTTGATTGCTGTAAAAAAATGAAGTTTATTACATTCAAATAAAAATATATTTTTGAATGTTGTGCGGTGGCATTAATGCATGAGATATTAATGTACCTCTTTGTCTTTGTCTCTCTTTTTCTCTTTTTTTTCTGTCCCTTATGGAGTTTGAGCCAAAACACTGACTATTTCTCCATAATTTTAATAAGTTTTTTTAAGCATGTTTTAAAGTCCTCCACATAGTTACATTGATTAATGGTCAGGACCAGGGACAGTTTTACGATTTTATCCTGCTGGTGGTGGTGGTGGGGGAGTGTGTGTGTGTGTGTGTGTGTGTGTCTTGCCCTCGCTACTGTTAGTCACTCAGTCTCATTATTATCAACAACCAGTATTACTGTTAGCGAGCTAAATGCAACAAAAATTATTTGTATTTAGGAAATGTACCAAGGATTTTATTGAGCATGAACAATTATCTATACTATGATGCTAACAAGATCTAGTTAGCTATTATAGTATAGATACAGTATGTCTAGTAACATTGTGTTTACATGATGTAACAGTTTGTCAGTCTTCGCTTTAGCAAAAAAGAATAAAAACCCCAAAATAACCATGACCTATCATGGCACCCCCTCTGAGAGCTTTTCAGGAAGGAACTAACTGCCGCTTCCACAGTGGTCTTCAGTTTCACCAGCTTTCTGTGACGTTCATTAATATAGGTTTGTAATATTTAATATATAAGGACGCTACTTCCTTTCTGGCAGATTTGATTCTGATCGTCGATCTCTCTGATCTGTCTGTCGGGACTGCCACACAGTTTACGCTCTCCCTCACACACACACATTTATTCACATCAAGTGATTGAAAAAAACTCATCTCTTCTCATCTCATTCTACTGTTAAACTCTTCTGGGCTTTTTATCATTTTTTCTATTGATATCTGTTGAAACTTGGTTTTATCTGATTCATGAGTTTGTCATTATATATATATATTTTTTTACCTTAGTATCTAAATCTGAAGCTCTATTACTGCTGTCTGAAAGCAACTTGCTGTAGAACAGGTGTCATGTAGTGATTGGCCATTAATGAGCCATTTCTAAAAAATCACTGTAAAGTAAAGAAAACTAGAGGATGAGGGTCTGGGGTTTAGTCTCCTACGTCATTGTCATTATCGCTTATCCAGATCTTCAGACTGGTGACCGAAGGTCTGGACTTCAAAGCAGCTTTTATTGGCCAAGAGGGCTTATGACTGACATATAAAATAACCAATCACAGTTGTGTTTTTTCAGCATTACGTTAATAGGTCCAAAATGTATAGTTGAGGTCACTACAAAAAACAGATCATTGCAACCATTTAGAATTTACTTAAAAAACACATGAAAATGAATAAGTTTATGCTTTGAACTGAAGATTATTTGGAAAATTTAGCATTTAGGCAATAGCAATATAACACACACACACACACACAGTTCCTGGAAATGTAGCGTTTTGTGTGCTGTGCGATTTCGGACGCTCTGTCAATAGTTCACATTCTGAAGTAGAACAAATATATTAATCTATAAAAATCCCTAAAAATATATGAATCTATAAAATCTGGACCTGGAGCACATTATGGATTTTGCTATTACTTTGCTATGCTTTGTCGCAGCTTGCTCGATGTTTCTTTTTTTGCATATAAAATATTTTCAGTCATAATAAACTTTGCAGTTCTATCACTAACATGAAACTGCATTAAACACTAAACAGATGGACAAAATAATCGGGGCAGATGTTCATCATGACCATCTGTGTTTCCTGAACATCCTGTTTTTAAATGTAGTCCCACTCTCCTCCTATAAAAACCTCCACGCTGATGAAAAAGCTTTTTTACTAGATTGTCACATCATAGGTCATTGTCATGCTGGAACAGTGTTTGGGTCTCTTAGTTCCAGTGAAGGTAAATCTTAAAGCGAAAGCATACATAGGCATCCGAGACAATTTACGGCAACAATTTGGGAAAAACACACAAATTTGTGTTTCCCAGTAAGGTGTTTCCAAAATTGTGGTTCTATTAAACAGTGAAAACTATAAAATGAATTATATAATGTAATAATATAATGTGTTGGACTGCTAATTGGAGGATTAGGGTTTGATTCCCAGCGCCATTAAGTTGCCACTGCTGGGCCCCTAAGCAAGGCCCTTAAAGGCCCCAATTTCTCATTTGTATAAAAGAGAGATAAGGGTGTCTGCTAAATGGCGTAAATGCAAATGTAAATTTAAAGGATTTGTGGGATTACATTAAAAAATATCTATTTTTTTTAAGATAACATAATTATAAATATCAAATTTAGCATAGAAGCGCGAGTGTACAGGCTGTCATCACAGGACCTTAAAGTCTTAATACACTGTTTTGTATAGTAGTACTTGTGTCTTAATTCATAGATGATATCTGGAACGATCAGAGCCTGACGCTGGACTCAGACCTCCCTCCAGGATGGCGCACTATACGGGACAGCACCGGGACCTACTACTGGCACGTGCCCTCAGGCACCACACAGTGGCAGCACCCTTCATACAGCACAGAGGAGGAACCAAGCATCAGCAACGGACTTCCAGCGAACCAGCTCAAGGTCACTGTTTTTACTGAAGTCACTCTTTTACAGTACACGCCATGTGCATCTCAACGTGTCTGTAAAAACAAGGACAATGCAGATCGATTGCACATCTGAGCACATACACACATACACATTTTTAATTATGGGTTTGGATTACGCTGAAAATGTCCCTGTCTTTCCTAGCAGAGTGTGGGAGCAGATGGGAGGTGTGAGTCCAGAGGGAGGCTAACAGAAAGCCCCATGCATTCCCTCAGTCATGTGTGCGTACTCAATTTCTACATTATTATTAATAAAGCCACTGTAAACACAGAAAACATATAATACAAACACTTGCGGTCATACACCAAATTCTAATTTGAATAAAACAGTGTTTTAATACTAGAAATTTTTGCTACAGCATCTACACTAAATTTGTGTTCTAGATTTGTGTTTTTCATTTGATAAAAACCAAACTAAAACCTCAAATTTGGGGATAACTGCTCAGCTGTATGTGATTAACGTAAGTCACTTTGAGGATTTATATGTATTGTAAAAAAAGATTTTTTGGTGTAAAATCTCTAAACAAAAGTCACATTTATGTCTTTATTTGCCATTTTATGGTTAGCTGGTTGTGATATCAACTTTACGCTGTTCCCTGTAGCTCAGGATCTGCAACTGTCTGCAAATTTCCATTACAGTGAATTTAATCTGGTTAACATATTATGCATGGGCTTGATTAGATTAAACAGT
Organism: Bagarius yarrelli; assembly: GCA_005784505.1. NCBI lineage: Eukaryota > Metazoa > Chordata > Actinopteri > Siluriformes > Sisoridae > Bagarius > Bagarius yarrelli. The sequence continues at coordinate 6,392,467 of VCAZ01000025.1, forward strand.
GTGGGATAAAAACAATATGTACAAGAAAAGCTTTGTTCATTAATATCTGCTAAGCATATTGTATGATATACAGACATATTCAGTAAAGAATAGAATAGTGAGATATTCTGTATTGTTATCCTACTAATATAAGATTGCTTTTATACTTCGATGCACGGCCTTGAGATGTATAATTTTAGTGAAATTGCAGGGTAAGTCTACTATAATTATCCTTTCGAATGTTTAGCTTATGTTTAGCTTGTGTTTTTTCCTACCCTGCATAATGAAGCAACTGACAGATAAGCCCACTCGTGTGCCTGGTGCAACAGTCAGCATATGTCCTCCTGAACGGCTAGTAATGGCACCAGTTGTGTGATTAGTGCATATGAGAGAAAGAGAGAGAGAGAGAGAGAGAGAGAGAGAGAGAAAGACAATGTGCCGAGACACACACTTATCTGTTTTGCTAATGCCTTCAAATGGAACAATTTTTCTCATTAGGTCATTATGGGTTTATTAGATAGAACCATTTTTTCCCATTACGCCCCAACACAGTTGTACAAGTTGTGCGTTTATTTGTACAACAGATTTTTTCCTAGCTCTAAATTCACACATACATGCAGCAACATTCCAACCTATAATTACTTATTTTTTATTATTTCTACAGACTTAGAGCTGTAGATATAGTGACCAGATAGGGGCGTGTCTAGTGATATGATGAATTTGAGAGTAGTTATGCAAATATGGAGCGTCCAAGTGCAGCGACATTCAATAGAAGTGTGGACAATAGTGTGCACATGATCCATATCAAATAGCACACACAGCTTCTACTTCATCTTGTATATTGTATAATATGGTACAGATATGCACTTATACTCCAAATCTCCCTTTAGAACGTTTTATTTTAGCAGCGAAAAACTGGTAGTTGAAATACCCCACCCTCTGATAACAGCATTACCATGGCAACCAGTAGAACAGCTTTATGGTTACTTAATACTGCGACTGGCACTTGTGGCGATAAAATTTCATTTACATTTTCCCGATGTTCTTATCCAAAGCGACTTACATTTATCTTATTTTGTTATCCAGTTGTGCAGTTAAAAGTTAACTTAACTTGGGAGGTAATATTTTAAGAGTTAGGACAATTCTAAGGTCCCATGCACTTTGGGCGCCCCTGAAGATCTGTTTTATTAGTCGTAAAAGTATGGAATGAGTGTAGTAGGAGGCACAAACTCATGTTCTAAATTGCTAGCGGTGCCCCTGGTAACATGACTAGCTGTATTTTCTCCAGTAGCTTAAAGAGATAAACATAGCGATAGTCTGTAGTTCATCTAACAAATGTAAAATCAAAGCCTTTAGTATTGTTCAGTCTTGTTCTATCCCTAGCGAATCACTGTAAAATAAAAATATTTGTTCAAATGTTCGGTTTGCAGATTAAGTGACTCTATTATTAGTACTACTGGCATTCTTACTAAATATTCTTACTATTTACTGTTTTTTTAAGACAAAATGTATGATGGCAATGGATGTAAATGCTTGACAGTAAGCTGATTAAAATCCCAATAATCAATACATTAAAAACCCCCCAGCAGATTTATTGCATAGATATTGGCAGATATCATATGCCATAGATGTAGTGTACAGTAAAGCCTCACCCTTGTCTTCCTGTCCATTAGAGCATCCTGGCAGGAGGAAAACTTCTGTGCAAACATGGACCCAGACTCCAAGGTAATGTGTAAATGACTATTAATAAAATCCTAAGATAACAAGCAGTAAGTAAGATTTAGATCAGCTTTTGTTCCCTCATTGGAGATGCTCCTGATGTACTGACCTTTATAAAGATAAGAGAAGCAGGACTAAAGGCATTGTTCCAGTTTAGTAGTCCATTATGTAATTTGTATGCATTATCACAAATATACAGGTTACAATATAGGTATATATTATATATATATATATATATATATATATATATATATATATATATATATATATATATATATATATATATATACATGTGTGTGTGTGTAATGTATAGATACAGGGCTCTGTATACTAGGCTCTGCTTTAAAGGGGGGCAAGGTGGGCCTTACCACATGGCTCATCTATCTAATAGGGATATGGGGGGGGGCATTACCACACATACATATATTATTATTTAAAATTTTATTTTATTTTATTTTTTGCTAAAATTGATTTTTTTTTTGCTAAATTTAACCTAATTACCCAACCCAGAGTGTCACTTTTCTATGTCCACATACTTTTGACACAATAACATCCCCAGTTGACTGTAAGATCTTTTAAGAGGTGCTTGTGTGTTCCAGTGTTTTGCTGTACGCTCGCTGGGATGGGTGGAGATCCCAGAAGAGGAACTGGCTCCAGGGAAGAGCAGCCTAACACTTAATAACTGCATCCAACAGCTCTCGCACAGCAAAGCCGAGGGCCGCGACGCTGTGGGCGCCTGGGGAGAGGTGAGTGTATCAGTGTGAATATGCAAAGATAAGACATTTAAGAGATCATAATAAGTGAGGTAGTGTGAGTTGAAGAATAGTGTTAAAGGTCATGAAACACAGCTTTTTTAGTGAAAGTCTACCTCAGAATTTAAAAAAAAGGTGTGGATGGCTGTGAGGTGAAAGGAGGAGAGTGGGTGGGAAGGAAATGAGCGGTGGGAGAGGTTATACCATCTGTCCGAGTGACCCTTACCAAAAATCATGACTGAAACAAGAGGAAATGAAAGATTTGTATAGCTTGTAACACAATTTAGGCTGACAAAACAGATGCAATAATTTCCAGTTATATTTCCAAATTAAAATTCTAATTTTCTGTACAATTAAATTATTATCTAAATATCTAAATTAAGTGCGTATTAAGCAAAAGATCAGTATTTAAGACACACATAACTTTTTTCCAAGGGACAAAAAAACTCCACAAGACTTGGTACTGCATCAATTTCCAGCTTCATGACAGTTTAAATATGGAAAGGTCCAGACTTCAGCTACATGTTAAGGGTATTTTATCCCTAAACATACTGTATATGTGTGTGTGTGTGTGTGATAAGGGTCAGGACATGATGATGGTGCTCAAAAAGGACACGCTAAGCCTGCTGGACCCTATAGACCGCAGTCTTATCCACTGCCAACCCATAATCAGCATTCGAGTGTGGGGGGTGGGCTGCAACAACGGCAGGTCGGTAACAAAACATAATTTTTCCTGCCTTGTTTTAACTTCCTTTTGGTTTTATTTTTTCCTTTTATTTTAGCATCATGTTTAAAGTTATCAATATTTTAAGAAGAGCTTTTTTTATCCAGTCTGACTTTCAATAACAAATTGTCTAGCATGCTTTTATTTAATATGTCTCGGTGTCTGTAATCAGGCCGGCTCTCCAGACCTGCTGGTGATACGATCAGGTGATCATGTGGAGTTAATTTAAGTCCTGCTATTTCTGGTTACACTCAGCAGGGCTTCCGGGAAAAACCAAGCCTCATAGTCTGATTTATATTTATCATCCGGATGTAACCTGCTCTTATTATTTTTTTCTGCCTGAAAGATAAAAAAATTCATTGTATTTCTGTGATTTTATTTTTGGTATTAGCAATTCATGAGTGCCCTCTATCTGTACAATTACCCATGATTAATAATAACCAAAGTAAAACAATTGATGTCAATTTTATCATTCTTTAACAATTCTTTCTTTTCTTTGTTTTAAATCGGCACTTGTGAATACAGAGACAGGTAATGACTGCACCTTTTTCTTTTCTTAACCAGATGATATGAACGTCGGATTTTGATGTTGTTAGATCTTAAGCATAGCTTGTATTGATTTGTTTCTATTTTTTCGCCTCATCTCATCTGTGTTTGCTTGTTCGTGTTCCATTTAGAGAGCAGAATTATAGAATAATGTAATTGCTTTCTTCCTTCTTATTCCTTTGCATGAAGCCTGTTAGTCTTTCAAATGTATTTCCATCATTTCCAACCATCTTTATCCTCCATTTAACCAAAAAATAATACTAAACTGTATATTTCCCAATGTTCCAATGACCCTGTCTTGATAAACTAATCCGATTTCTAGCTTTTAGTAGTATTTTGCAGATGTAATCATTATAGGCCATGTCCACTGGGACACTGTCATCATTAACCCCGATAAATCCATGCAGATTTAATTACAAACCACTGATGAAATCCCTGCAGAGCAAAACACAGAACAAGCTGATGTGTAAATTAATTAAACTAATTTTATTACGCAGGTCCAGTTTGTGGTTATTTAGAAAAAAAAATAGATAAGGAATTGCTTGTTGCGTCCTACTGGTGGGCTTTATTTTATAAGACGGTTCAATTGAAGTTGGAAACCAGTACAGTGAGAAAAAAAATATGTTTTTCTGGATGTTTTTGTTGTTATTCTGTCTCTTCGTGTTAAAATTAAATCTACTAATAAAATTAAAGACTGATCATTTTTTGTCAGTGGGCAAATGTACAAAATTAGCAGGGGATCAAATACATTTTTATCTTCATCACTGTATTAACTTTTCTCTGCAACCAGACACCCTTATCCAGAGCAACTTACATTTATCTCTTTTTTATGCAACTGAGCAATTGGAGGTTAAGTGGCCTGCTTAGGGTGGTGCTGGGAATCAAACCCCAGTCTTTCTAGTATCAGACCAACACCTTAACCACTGAGCCACCACTTTCCATGGTTAACGGTTCCTCTTTCTAATTTAACTGTTTTAAGGTTTGTTAAAAAATTATCAACCAATTCTGCGTTACAGCATGTGACTTTTGAGCAATTAATAAAAATTAAACCATATTTCTATTTTTTAAATGGGTCAAATTTGACCCGAGGACAACAGAAACTGTCAAAAAAAAAAAATTAATTGAAAATCTCAAATCATTTCCGAGCGACGCTAAGCTAAATTTCTATATCACTTAGATAGACTGATTTTTATATTTTAGGCGTCGTTCTGCGTATTCAGCGTACTACCATTAACTGGATGAAGGTCTCATGAAAAATGAATGCTGTACTTATCGATCATTTGAGTCAGACGTTTCCTATTTCATACTTTTGGTATATATTGCATATGAGGTAGTGCAGAAACTATACCCTGTGCAGCGTCAAGGTGATATTCAACAAAAGAAACACAGGAAATCAATGTTATTGAGTCAGTAACAAGTTCCTCACTGTGCTTTAGTAACACAGGTAAAAGTCAGCTGTCATTAAACTGTCGAAACTCCCAAATTGGTAACTGTCTTGAACATCAGAAATGAAGAACAAAAGAACTCACTGTTCAGCTAAGGTTGGAAGGTTCCATGGATGTCTGTGTGTTTGTAGTAACAAGGTTCTGCTCTGGTCTGTTATTCTGCTGTAGAGATTTTGCCTTTGTGGCCAGCGATAAGGACACGTGCATGCTGAAGTGTCACGTGTTCCGCTGCAACGCACCAGCAAAGACTGTAGCCTCTGCCCTGCATGAGATGTGTTCTAAGGTTTGTGGGATTTAATCCTTTAAATGGGTTCAAAACTAATTTATAATGGAAAATAGTGAGGGAAACTCAATGAACAAAGATTATATGATGAGTTAAAGTAATTACAGTATAATTAAGATGGAGGCTGAAGTGAAAACAGAGGCATAAAGACTGTCTTTAGGGTTTTTATTTTTCTCTTTGGCTTACTTTCTATTTCCCAATTCTCTGCCTTTCCCTCTCTTCCATTTCCTTTCCTTTTTTTCCTTTTGTTTCATTTCCTTTTGTTTTGTTTCACTTTTTACGGTCCTTTTTTAATTTTTTACCCTTTCCTCCTTTTCCTTTATTGTCTGTTCTTTTCTCCTTCTTCTCTTTCCTACCCTTTTATTCTATTCCATTTTCTTTCCTTACCTTACCTTTCTTTTTGGTAAGTTTTTTTCCTTTTCTTTCCTTTTTCCCCATACTTCATATTTCCTTTATTTTCCTTTCTTTTCTTTCTTTTTTGTTTTACTTTTTATTGTCCTTGTATTTTATTTATTTCCTTTCCTTTCCTGTTTTCAATACTCCTATTTCCTTATTTTCTTTTTTTTCTTTTCTTTTCTTTTCTTACCATTCCTTTTCTTTTCTTTTTTTTTCTCTTTTTTTTTTTCTTTTTTTTTTCTTTTCCTTTCCTTTCATACTCTTCTATTTTCTTCCTTACATACTTACTCTTTTTTTTCCTTTCCTTTCCTTTCCTTTCCTTTCCTTTCCTTTCCTTTCCTTTCCTTTCCTTTCCACTTTTTCCTCTCCTCTCCTTTCCTTTCCTCTCCTCTTCTTCTATTCTATTCTCTTTCCTCCTATTCTCTCAACTTAATAAACAAAGATTACACAATGAAGAAAAAGGAATTATATTTAACATAGACACTTGCTTACTTGTTAAATGGCTGTTTGTTCACACAACTGCACATGCACCATTAAGACATTGTTAAGTTTTTTGTACGTTTGCAGATCATGGCAGAAAAGGCAGCAAGGCCACCATCTGTGCCACGATCTCTTACAATGGAGAGCATTTCTCCTGAGGATCTGCCTCATCATGGTACAGAACCCAGCTTTGGATACACTCATTCAATTGCCAATATTTTTTTTAATCAGATTTCTATAATTATGTACGCTGATTATTGATTAGATGTATTTATGTGTGTTTTTCAAGTCAACTTCTTAGATGCAGTGAGACAGCGGGTTCAAAGATTTGAGGTTGAGTACGTCGGAAATCTGCCCGTTTCCAGAGCAATGGGTGAGTGAAGAATTACAATAAAAAAAATACTGTAATAAAGTATAAACTCAATTTATTTCTTATTTATTTTTATTGTTGCTTGTATACAGTAAGTATGAGTCTTAGGCAACACTGAGGACGAACAGAGAACAAAATACCAAAAAAAACTCAGTAAAAACCTTATAATAGAAATGAAACATTTTGATTGGACGGACATTTCGTGGTCCTACTCCATCAACAGAATATATAAATACATATAAATACATTTAGGCCACCTAACTTAATGATTGCTATCAGGATGTGGAGAACCAGCAGAACAAAGAATGTTTATAAGGACAATCACCTTTAACAAAGCTTCCATGTTTGGAGGTCAGTTTTACAGGACGAGTCACATTTCAGTAATTTCCTTTATGTGACCAGATGTTTTCAAAGACAAGCAGTGATTTTTCTACCATGTTTTCTGCACTAAAGAGAAGAACTTCTTCCTTTTTTTTTTTTTTTTACTTCTGCAATTTCTTCTTGCAACTTTTGCCAATTCCCGTCTTTTATGAAAGGTGATGATGTCATGACGCCTACCAATCCAGCAAAAAAAAACCCCACTATAACATGCTTACAAAACATGTGAAACAATGGCTGCATGATATAGCTGAAACGATGAGCACTCGTTCAGTCTTCTTTTTGACTCTACACTGAACGCGGTGGCCAAGAGCTAAAATTTAAGAAAACGTGTGCAAATAGAAAAAAAAATATTGCTAAGTTTGAATACACATCTTCTGCAAATCCTCATAACACGACCGAATACAGAAATGTGCTGCAACTAACACACGCTGCACAGAAAATATCTCAACGGGGTGCCAAAAAAAGTGACGAACCCGGCAGGGAGCTCTGCTAATCGTTTAATAGTTAAAAAGGTAATTCATCAGATTATTTAGGATAAAAATATCTAAAATACTAAGGAATCATACGATCCGGATGATAAAATAAACAAAAAAAGTACCTTTTAATTCATCAATAATGCAGCTGTCAAATAGACACTGAACAAAAAAACACTATGTTATATTATTTGACTACTATGTTATACTGTATTTGATTCTGTTGTGTGGATTTGAAGCACAAATTTGGTGCATCATGGCAAACGTTCACACACAGGATCAGCGCTTGATCTGTTTGTCTGAATGAAATAACTTTAATTTTGTACTTTTGGCCTCATCCACAGGGTTCATATTTTTGCAAGGCTTTAATACCAATATTATGAACCAAAATATTAATGGCAACAACACCTAAAAAACCTGGTGTTTTAGAGGCTGCAGGTTTTTACTTTGTTCCTTATGTTGTGTGTTTGGTCCCAGCAGGGATGGAAGTGCTAAACAGGGCTATTGAGAGCATCATGCACTCCAGAGACAGAGATGATTGGGAGCCGATTGTCATTCATGTGTCAGACACAGAGATGTCACTGTGGCGAGGAGAGGTATGGAAGGATATGTGCCAACATTGATCCACACTTACAGACTGGATCTGTTAACGTTTTTCTGATTATAAATCATAAAGATTTTTGAGAAGTTTTTTGTTAATGTTATATACAATGCATGTCTTTTAGGAGTTATTTTTAAGTCAGGTTTAAAAAGGTTGAATTGCCTTTTTGTCCTCAGAGAGGTGTTTCATATAGAGAGTCTACACATGATGATTTTAGGTTAGTCTTTTTGTTGTTTTGTTTGCTTTAGGATGGCGAGGACCCTTTTTGGGAGTGCCAGGTACGCTATCTGACCTTCCTTGGCGTGGGTCATGACACACATACCTTTGCTGTGATAGTAGACGCCGGGACTCAGCGATTCGAGTGTCACGTCTTCTGGTGTGAACCTGACGCTGGGATCGTATCCGAGGCAGTACAAGCAGCGTGCATGGTATACAATAATCAAATACAACGATTGCTAATCTATGCTTATTTTTTCAAGTCTATGACATATCTTTCATTATGTTTGGTGCCCAGGTCCAGTACCAGAAGTGCTTGGTGGCCCAGACGCCACCTTTAAAGTCGAAAATGTGGCGAGCTGCTTCTAAAGTCAAACGTGCCAACTCCATGGATGGCTTCAGTTTCCCTCCCTGTCACCAAGGATACACGCAGCCTAAAATGGCTTCGACTAGCATAAAAAAAGGCATGCTGGCTTTTTTCGAGACATTCCGAAATAAACCTCCAGTGGTTCCTGCACCATAGCGACAGAGATCGGGAGAGGGCAAGGGGGAGGAAATGATGGGTATGGGTTTAAGCAGGCTGAAGAATAAAATTTGAGCAAGTAAGAACAAATAAAACTGCATATTATTCCCCAGACAACTTAAAAATATAACAAAAGAAAATCACCTACACTGCAAGGCACTTTAGTGCTTATACAAATCCGACTGCAGGAGGTTAACAACTGTTAAATAAGGTGCTGTGCTCTCACATCCCACTCCTGTACTGAGAAGCAAATATACACTTCTTTATAAAAGTCGTTCTATTAATAAATTAGAACAGATCACCTTGACAAACTCTACGTCTGAGGTTACAGTAGGCTGGTATGAGGAACCTGGAAACTGGAGATGTAGAAATGTATCCCAATATCGGATTATTCTAGATTCGTCACCTGAAAAAAAAAAAAAATCAGGATAAATGTGCAATAAAGTGTCTCAGCATGTGGCTTTTTCTTGATACGTGTCTGTGTATAGGATAGTGACCGAATTCTGGTATGACGTGTGTTTAGAGGTTAGACATGTTCTATTTAGGTCACTTGTGTTCAAATAGAAGAAAAGTTCGCGTTTACCTATTAACCTTCATCCTGGTTTAATACAAATGAATGATGAATGTTACTGTTCAAACACTCAGAGGAGTATAGAAAAAAAGGACCAAGAGAGTATATCTGTAAACATACTTACTCCGTTTATATAATAATTACACCAGGATTAAATCAGAATAGTTTGATCTGATTTCACAAACCGAAGAAAAGGGAATGATAAATCCCGAACGGCAGTGAAAGCAGAATTGGCTTTGCTCTGTGATCTCTATAGCTTGGTGGCACAGTTGCATGCATTTGCACATGCTTGGGAATGAACGACTTTGCTACAGGCACATATATCTAAAAAAAAAATAGAGTTTAACCAAAACATGAGTATGTAAAATTAAAGAATTGTATCCGATTAAAAAAAAGAACACACACACACACACACGCATTACTACCATATAATCAGGGACAAAGTGCATCTGTGATCTAATCCTAACCCCAAATACACTGAATAAAGTCAAATTGTGACCTTTTTAACTTCTCCGGTCCGAATGTACAACAAATAGCTTTTAGATCCCGTTTCAGTGCATGTCGAATGACTGGACTGGCACTATGAGAAAGTCGTATGACACTGCAACAAAGATATGCAACTGCTCCTTTCCCTAAGCATGTATTATAGCGCCAATAAACTCAGGTTTCTTAAAGACACCAGTGGAATCATGGGAAGAATAAAAGAAAAAAGAAACACTTTCAGCATAGCCTTTTGTTTACTGCAACAAGCATTTTGTTAGCGATATGGTCATTATACTATTCATGTAGCACCGTTCTTATTTTCTGCCCTTTCTACTCCCTGTAAAGAAATCTTCTCTGTATATATTTGCAGTTCGTTAGCACAGAAATAGGATGTCATGTACAATGAGTTTTTTAATTGTTATTTATATTAAGTTGATAGTATTGTGTTATGTTATGTATTAAAACTGATTCCACTTGTGGTTTGGAATGGGACAATAAAACTGCTTGAATCTTGGAGGTTTCTTTCTTTTCTTTCACCTTCTTATCCATTGATAATATTAATAAAAATCACATTTATTTATAAGCGATTCAACAAATTGATTATAATTGTGATTATAATGCTGGTGGTCTAGGGAAACTCATTGGATGATAGAATTCTTGAAATAAAACAAAAGATCTGATTTTTTCAGAACCTTTTCTTGGAGCTCATAACTATAACCTGAAATCTTACTTGGTAATCAACTAGTTTTTTTGCACTGCTATTCGACAGATACAGTTTGATTTGCTTAATTTTCCAAATGTTGCATAATCATAATACAGGTTGCTCACTGCCCAATAGAGATCCTGTATTACCGAGTGACCAAAAATATGAACTGAAACTAAGGCTTTTCGGTGACCATCAGCACCACTTTATCAAAGACACCACGCAGATAGACATTCAATTACACCTAAAGGAAAATTCAGCAGTCAATTCACATAACACCATGCTTTGGGAAAAATCTCGGAAAAGCCATAGAGAATTCCAAACCCAAATACAGGGAATACATGCAAACCACCACAGTTTAGTATAGAATCATGGCAAGGTTAAAATATAGAATACATTTATCATTTGTTGAATATAATGTTTAAGTAGTAAGTAGTAATGTACAATATTAGTAGCATACATTTCAGCTACCGTAGTGCCTTATAAAACCCATCGAACTACCAATCCGCATTTGATTCCATACAACATCATGAATCCCCCCAAAAAACTTAAATAATACAAAATAAAACAAAAAAGAAAGAAGTTTGTGGACATGTGACAATCACAATCAATGCCCGTTGTAAACATTCCATTATCACAATATTTCTGATTTGTTTCATTTACAGTGTATATAAGAAATTGGAAACTAATAAGAAATAATCACGTAAATGTTATTAAACAAAAGTTGAGAATTGATTATATAAATTAAGAAAATGAGGGGGCACCCGGATTTGAACCGGGGACCTCTTGATCTGCAGTCAAATGCTCTACCACTGAGCTATACCCCCACACGGCAACCACATGCTATATTTACCAAATTACAACTGTTAGTCAAGGAATTATTATCATATATATTATTTTCTTGCTACTTACGCGTTTTAATTTTTATATTTATTGTTTCCTGTATCAATTTATAACTCTAAATTCACCAAAATGTTTTTAGATATGTTTATGCTCATTTTAAATCAACTTGATTCATTACAGAAATGTGATTTTCCTTATTTAAAACAAATAAAGCTGCCTACTGGTTTTGTTTGTTTTTGTGTCCTGATTATCACAAAAATTATGAATATATTGTATATTAGACAGCAAAGTCACAAGTAATTGCACACTAATATGAATTAAACACAAATTTGATGTAACGAAAAAGTTAGAATTTGTTAAGCAGAAAATGAGGGGGCACCCGGATTTGAACCGGGGACCTCTTGATCTGCAGTCAAATGCTCTACCACTGAGCTATACCCCCACACGGCAACCGCATGCTAAATTTACCATTTACAAATGTAATAGTTGTGGGGGTTTGCGTGTTCAGTTCGAATTTATTGTTTCGTGTATTTATTGTTTCGTGTATTTATATATGTTATTATTATTACTCTATATATTTTTTAAACATAAATGACTAAATAATAACATTGATTTAAACCGCACACACAGTGTTAAACTAACCAACAAGACGCCATTTTGTCGAATCACGTCATTTACATTCCCGGATTTAGACAGGAAGTGGATTAACGTTGAATTGTTTGAAAGAGCTCGTCAGAAAATGGTATTAAAGCCGTTTATGTTCATTTTAAATCATGTTGTTTTATTTGCACAACTGTGGTTTTCTTTATTTTAAACGAATATCGCTTTTTCACTGGGTTTGGAGTTGTAAAATTGTTAATTTTTTTGTGTCGTGACTATAACTATACCAGACTTTAGCTTGTGAGCTAATTTAGTTGTTGGAGGAGTAAAAGGTTTAAACAGAACCGCTGCCCTAATAAGTTTACATTATTTTTGCATTGTTTTATTGCTCAGAATATTGTAATAATGATTTTTTTTGTGAAGCTGTTTAGCACGTTATGCTAGCTTTAGCTGTTTATGATGTGTCATTCTCATGCTAGCTGCGTTTACTTTCTGTTTCTGTCGCTTTAATTTGACTCGAAAGATTTAGAATTAGATTTTACGACTCTGATATAGAGTCAAGCTGAATAAAATCCTTTTAATGTCTTTATTAGATGCTTAGTTAAATACTTTTGTGTTGTTTCGCCTCACAGAACACTCGTGGTCTTCGCTCTCAGCTGAAAGACAGCGTCCCGGTAGAGGGGCTTTGTCCACAGACAGGATCTTTTGGCGTCCCTGATACTCTGCGCAGAGGGTGAATACTCCTTAAATTGCCCTTTAATACCCCACCAGATTTGTTTATGTTCTTACGGTTTGGTTTTTTAAATCTGTATCCATGCATTATCGTGATTTCAGGTTTTCCAGTGTCAAAAACGAGCTCATCCCGTCACATTCGTTGGAGCTTTCAGAGAAAAATGTAAGTAAAAATGTACAATTTCTTAAAAAAAATTAAAAATAATAATAATAATAATACATTGGTGTGTATATATGGGGAAGTGGTAGCTCAGTAATTAAAGTGTTTGCCTGATGGGTTTAATTGTCATGACCACCAATCTGCCCACTTGGGCCCCTCAGCAAGGCCCTTAAGTCTCATATCTGTTTGGATATAAACATCTGCCGAATGCTAAAAATCTAAATGCGCAAAACAAATAAAATGACAATATTTATTTTAAATCTATAAACTTTTTTGGTGCTGCATTTTAGTTAATTTTACTTCATGCACCAATGTGAATTTTATTATGCTTTCAAATTATTAGTAACCACTGCAAAATCATACTGGCCCCACGCTTTGGGGGTACTGACTTTTGGGGGCAGTTTACCCCTGGTCACTTCATGCGTTTTTTTGTTTATTTTTTAATCCTGATCTATTTGATAATACCAATTTACGAGTTTGTCCGGGACGCATTTCAGATGAAACTGGACACGTCTAAATACACCCATCTGTTCAAACCGCATGTCTCCTCGTACACAGACGAACGTTGCTCACTTAAGCATGCTTGTTGACCGGTATATCCTCACTGAGGGGTTTCATCCCAAACTGTTGCGACATAACAGAACCCCCATGTTCACAAAGCAAGATCCATAAAGATAAAGAAACCCATTTGGCACAAATTCCTATTGAGGCTAATTCTGAGAAATTATTTCTGAATCTATTTCCCTTTATTTTTGTGTGGTTTCTACCTATAGTTCCAGCTCAACCAGGAAAAAATGAACTTCTCCACGTTACGAAACATCCAAGGACTCCATGCACCCCTGAAACTTCAGATGGAATACAGAGCAGCCAGACAGGTGGGAACCAGTTAAAACAACACTTGCATCATCTTTATTCCCAATACGTCGCACACATGCTGCTGTTTTATAGACATTATATTACAGGCAATTATATTATTTGTAAAAATGTAGACGTTGCGTTATACAGCAGTGTTTTTAAGCGTTCGTTTCTCACAGATTCAACGTTTGCCTTTTCTGCCGAGCTCCAACCTGGCTCTGGACACACTGAGGGGTGCTGATGAGTCCATTGGATTCGAGGACATCCTTAATGGTAAGTGCATGTTTACATCAAACAAGTGTTAACAAATAAGTCACTGCAGAAGATTTCCCATCTAGAAAAGACTTTTTTTAGTTTGTCTGATTGTTACTTAATTGTTTGCTTTTTGGAAAAATAATGAACAGAATCGCACTGTTTGACTTTGTTAACTACAGTCAGACTGTAATTTATTTTGACTTGTGCTAAGGAGAATTCTGGTCATTATTAAGTCGTTTGAAGGAGTTTCTAATTAGTGTTGAGAAACATGTTAACCTTTTTCAGGATTTTAAACACGGAATGCAAAGTTCCTTTTAAAATAAAATCAAACAAAGAGATAACTGATCCGAATGTTGTAGCATTTTTATTTTGCAGTACAATAATAATGGTTAAAATCCATGCATTGATCCAAATTCAAATAATAGGTCTGATACACACCTACTAGACGAGTTTCTCTTATGTACATTAATTATTATTTTAACTGTATGATTAATTGTGATTAATGATGATCTTTTGTTTGTGTGTTTCAGATCCTGCGCAGAGTGAACTCATGGGTGAACCACACATCATGACTGAGTATAAACTCGGTCTTTTGTGAAGGCTGGATGTAATTACAGCGCACTTTAATTTTTTTATTAAAAACGGAAACATTCTGTTTTGGTCACTCTGTTGTGACCGTTTGTCTTGTTCGTTTTTTCTTCTGTTTCTAATAAAAAAGTTAAAGCCATTAAACGTTTTAAAGTTTTCTACGTGTTTGTACGACTTTAATCGCTGAGATTTTTTTTTTTCGCCCCATTGAAATATCTTTTGCCTAAAAGATAAGACTGATCTATAAAAATGTTTCGCCTCCAGAAAGAGACTTTTACAGGATAGATTTATTTTCTTTAGTCATTTTTATCAATCATGAGTAGGAATTTAAATATTACAAGCTTAAAAAAAAGAAAAAATCATTAATAGTAAAGTAATAAGAGCTTATATATTAAAAAAATAATAGTGCTGATTTGGTGTAATTGTTTTCACCTTTGAAAGCAAAATATTGACAAAAAATATGTATCGTCTAAAACGACTCATCTCCTCAGTCCAGTTTCTCTTCCTGGAAGAAATCTGCAGCGTTAAGGTGTTCCTGGAATTCATCATATTGCTGCATGTAAAAGGAGAAAAAAAAATGCTGATAAATTTTATGCATCCTATCATCTGTACACTTTTCTGTGCATTGACATACGGTACATAATACGAACCGGAGAAAGAACAAAAACCCCACCTGAGCGATCCAACCTTCCTCCAGCAGCTTGTTGAACATTTTAACTACGGTGTCCTTCACCGGTTCATCTTCTTCTCCCTCCTGCGTCTGCTGCTTCTCCGTCTCTTTCCGATCCTCCAGAGCGGTGCGGCAGCGCTCAAACAGATGGTACTTGAAGTGTTTAAGCGCGTGGTACACCTCTGTCCGGCTGGCACAGACCGAGCCGACGAAAAACATCTGCAGTTTGTAATACAGATGTTATACTAGTACTATTGTAGTACTATTACATTAAAGCCGGGTCTATACTGTGCAAGTCTGAGATAAATTCATATTAAATTAAAGATAAAAGAATCCTAATTATAATCTGTTGTCAAGTCATTTATTATACACACAAAACCCAGTGGTTTTTCCCACCGCAGCAACCTCCATTTTTATTTGCAAATGAAACGGTGGCCTATTTGCAAACGTTTTACAAAATATTCTAGGCTAATTTCACATTTTTGGATAAAAAATAACTAATGTAATGTTGTTCACATAGAAATTTCCTGTGATAATGTGTTTATTTTACCCTAACCTGGCAGTTTCTCATTAACACTGGAATCTTTGTGTGTTTTTTGTCCTAGTAAATTAGAAAAAAGACAAAGAGAGGAGACTAGTGAAGTAGTTACGGTGTGTATCTTACTAAATTCCCAAATATTCCACAATATTAAATATAACTAATTGTAGATTTTTTTAATATTTAGGCCATTAATTAAATAAATGACAGTATTGGTCATAAGAAGAATAAAACAATTCGGGTCATACTCTCCGATAAAAATAATCAAATCTAGTGTTTTATCAACTCACACTCCTCTCTAAAACAACTAAAATAATGGCTTTATAAACAGTTCACAAGAGCCAGTCATCCTAATGCAATGTAGAATGAAATAAAGTATAATTAATTGATTAATTTGATTAATAAAATAAAGCTCAGTTTATTTTGCTACCTGTGAGTCGTCAGGCATGAACTGGTCCTCCTGCAGCGTCTGGTTGTGATACAGCTGCCCGGACAGACGCACACAGTAACGACCGTTTCGGTGGAGTTCGCATGCTTCACAGCCTTTAGTGAGGATGTTCACCACGCTAATTCGCACCTTGGGGTAACACTCCACCCGCTCCTTATATAACAACCCAAAAGTTTTTCACATAATCAGTATAATAATAATAAATATACAGTAAATGCACACACACACACACACACACACCATTATTTTATTCCTACCTTGTAGCGGTCTTTCCAGCGGCTCCTCTGCTTCAGATTCTCCAGACGTGGGAGCACCAGTCGCTCGTCAAAGTGACGCAAGGATGATTTCAGCTCTTCTGCGTAGCGCTTAGTCCGCTCACCATCTGAAGGAGCCAGTTAAAAAAAATGATCAATTACCCAGAAAAAACAATCATAAGCCTTTAATCGCATTATTTTTTAGATATGTGCCCTGAGGAGA
Source organism: Bagarius yarrelli (assembly GCA_005784505.1). Taxonomy (NCBI): domain Eukaryota; kingdom Metazoa; phylum Chordata; class Actinopteri; order Siluriformes; family Sisoridae; genus Bagarius; species Bagarius yarrelli. Next base: position 6,409,278 of record VCAZ01000025.1, read on the forward strand.
ATATGAAATCCTGCTGGGCCCCTCAGCAAGGCCCCTAACCCTTAATTGCTAATGGATAAAATGTAAGTCGCTCTGAATAAGGAAGTCTGCCAATGCCGTAAATGTAAATAAGCCAATTAGAGCTCATGCTTTTAGAAAGTTTACAGCCCTACATACATGTTGGCATTGGCGTCTTGTACACACATATGAACAAAATACAGTTTAGATCTTTGTTGATATGATTAAGAGTGGAATAGTACGACTGAATGTAGTTTATTTTGTTATTAATTCGCAATATATATTTTATATTTATTGTTAACAGGGTACGTAGCTTTTTTTTTTTTCTTCTCTGGCACCCCCTATTGACCGGCGGACACTGCTGGAGTTCCATAAGAAAAGTCGTTTTCGAGTTATGGCTATATAATTATATGAAACGTTATATACTTTTCCCTCCATATTTTTTCACCTGCCTGTCAGCGTCTTTTTATTTCCAGAGATCGAAAGGGGGGGGAAATTTCAGCCTAACCCAATACTGTAAATGTTATTTTTACACCAAATCCATTTCAGCAACAGAAAAACTAAAAAGAAAACCATACCGTAAAGTGACTTGAGGAAGGACGTGTCCAGCGCATTGATCAGTAAAGCTTTGACCACCAGCTGAAAGTGGGTGAACTGAGATCCGGTAATGACTACAATAAAAAGAAAAGAAAAGTTAGACGCGCAAACAATTAAACAAACCGATCAAACTGTAGAAATCTTACACTCGCGTGGAAGGTAGGACCGGAAGTTCTTGTCATCTGCTTCATCCTCTTTCTCTGCTTCCTCTCCCTCCTTTTGCTCCTCATCCTCTACAATGAAGTCCTTCAGGCTGTCTGTGTCGGCCTGTTTTTCTTCTTCACTGCTGTCTATCAAGCGAACGGTTTCCTCCTCGCTCGACTCGCTGTCAGAACTTTTTACATCTTTCTTGTCTTCGGGTTCATTGTTGGTAACATCTTCTTTTTCCGATTCCTGAATATAACAATCGTTATTATTATTATTATTATTATCATTATAATTATTTACAATGTGTAGATACACCTGCAATAAAGCTCATTTTGGGGCATAAATTTACCGGTAATTACATGAGACCATCACAAATTCATTACAAAGAATATTAGTTTGTGGTTGTGATGGAGATTGAATAAGTAAGACAGGACGTTTGAAATATTCCTTTAAGCTATATAATTGCCACAATTAAAGATACTACCCCACTTTTGCACCTGAAACAGTAACACACACTTTCACACACTATGCATCTTGTTTCTTACCAAGGTTCTGCGCCTGCGCACTGGCGTCCCTGTCCTTCTCTTCTTCGAAAGCTCCAGCAGTTTCTTTTTCCTCTCGTTTCTTTTTGCAGCCGCTTCTTTAGCCTCCACTTCTTTTTCTTCCTTTCCTTTTCCATTTTCACCCTCGGAATCGGAAAGTTTGAGTCGTTTCTTGCTCGATGCTTTTCTGACCGGATCGGTTCCCACGTCGCTGTCCGAGGAGTCGCTGCTGTCTTTGATGTCGTCTAGGACGCTCGCGCTGGCCGACCTCTTCCGTCGTCGGCGCGACACTGCGCAAATTTCCTCTTCCGTCCCGTCGCTGTCGTCTCCCGCCTCCTCGCGCTCTGAAGCAGAAGAGTCGTCTGAATCATCCGACTCCTGGTACTCGCTCGTGGAGTCGTCGCTTGATGTCGTGCTGCAATAAGAGCCTTCGTCGCTGTCCTCGAGCATCTGCTCGATCGCGTTCAAGCGCGTCTTTTTCCGGTCGATGCGGGACACCAGAGGCGCGCGTTTCCGCCGAAATCCAAAGATTTTCATAGCCGCTATAATAGAACCGACCGACCAGATCTAATCAAACATGGATGGAGTAAAGACGAGTTAATACGCAGACAGTTTTAAAGGAGAAAAATAACGACAGTTCAAATGTCAACCAAGAGAAAGCGTAAATAAGCAGAAATTATGATTTATTAAAAAAAATAAACACACTTAACACGTCTGATACGGTAAAATAATGAACAACACCTGAATTTTCGTACAGAACTCCTCTGGAAACACACGGGTCCCGCGATTTTAAGGGGGCGTGTCTGTTTTGCTTTTGTGCTGCTCTGTGATCTGCTTGTCTACCAGTAAAACTGCGCCATCTAGCGGTGTGGAGAAAAACATTTTTTCTGCGTCACACAATCAGCGCATGTTCGAAAAGTTTAAAGCCAAAATACATTAAAAATATAAGATATCACTTTTTTTAAGCAACATTATTAAATTAAAAGAGGTTTTACTAGTGGAACAATAAACTCTGACAAAAATATGGAATAAAGTTTAAAGCTTGTGGACACTTAGTCTTGAGTAGCCAGACCTTCTGACTGACAGCAGGCCTCCTCCTCCTCCTCCTCCTCCTTCTTCTTCTTCTTCTCCTACTTCTAATTCTTTTTCTTCTTCTTCTTCCTCTTCTTTTTCTTCTTCTTCTTGTTTTATAGTGGTCGGCATCCAAGGTTGAACGGTTAAGGGCCTCGCTCAGGTGGCCAGCGGTTTCAGGTTGGTCATGGGAATTAAACTGATCCTATGATGTGATTACAATGTCACTTTACAATGTCACTTAACTGTTTTCCTTCTTTTTTTGTCTTCCTCTCTCTCTCTCTCTCTCTCTCTCTCTCTCTCTCTCTCTCTCTCTCTCTCTCTCTCTCTCTCTCTCTCTCTCCCCCCCCCCCCTCACTGTTGAGCTACATATGCCACAACGGAGCTGCCGGTGATCCAGACCCCATCTCCACCCAAATGAAAGATTTCCCTGTTATTTCCAGTTAATCTTAATTCTGGACTTCAACAGAAAAAAAGAAATAAAGTAACATAAAAAGTTATTCTCTTGGTATAAAACTTACTTTTATTTATGTGACCAATTATACGTTTCACATAAAATGTAACTCCAGTTACAATTTTCATTATTTAAATCATTGTATTCTATTAAGTAAGAGCTCCATAATATATTATTACTTTAGTATTGAAGAAAAGGAGGTTCGTACATGTGTAAATAGTGTAAAGCATGCCATGTTTTCTGTGTGCATGAGTTCAATGTATGATTAAATGTACTAAAATAAAAATTTCTCTCTTTTTTGGTTTAGTATACAAGTAATATTATAGATCATACATATTTTATGACTTTATCTGAACAATCATTCTAAATATTATGACCAGACAAAGATTTCACCCTCATATCCGCTAGAGAACAAGTTTTCTCCTTTATGGTCAAAAACGACACTTTGAACACTGTTATTATGTCCCAAAAGACTGGACAATTGTGAAGACGCCACTTCCACCAACTTCACCTCATAATCGTCGCTTGCGACCGCTAGCACCTGTCCGTTTGGACTAAAGACCACTTGGTTGCTAGCGTGTGGTCCGGTATCCACAGTGGTTATAGCTGATATGTTCCTTACATCCCATAATTTTACCACACCGAAGGAATCACAGGAAGCGATCATGTCTCCCAGTGCGTTAAAGGTTGCACTGTTGCATGGGTACCTGTGCCCGTAAAAGGTTTGAGCACAGAGTCCAGCACGGGCGTCCCACAGTGAAACGGATTTATCAGCAGAGCAGGTGAGCAAAATGTTAGAAAAGGGCAAAAAGCTAATACTGTTCACTGAGTCGACGTGGCCCCGAAGCGTGTAGCGACAGCGCTCGCTGTTTAGGTCCCACACTTTAGCCGTGTTGTCCATAGAGCAAGAAGCTACAAAGTCCCCGCAGGAGTGGAAGGAACATCCCCAGGTGATGTGAGTGTGACCTTCCAAAGTCAGCACACAGCAGGATTTGGCAAAGTCCCAGATCTTTACTGTGCTGTCTTCACTGGTGGTTGCTAGACAGTGTCCACTGGGGTGAAAGCTACAGCTGGATACCCAGCCAGTATGACCCTCACCCGTCATAATCATCTCTCCCTCTGGCATCTCCCAAAGCCTCCAAAGGTGATCCTCACTTGCAGAAGCTACAAGCAGTTTGTTCGGATGAAGAGCAAGATGGTTTACAGGTAAAGTGTGAGCTTTGATTGACTTGGTCATGGAGAATCCAGATATTTTGGTGCTTTGAGCAGATAAGGCTTTTATTTGGGGCAAAAAGGGATTTATGCGTGTACTGGCTGGAAACTCCGAATCTTTTGAATGTTTGGTAGTAACCGTAACTTCTTCAACTGGTTTGGTTTGGTCTGGACTACGGCTATCTGTTTCTTTTGGAATTCTGCGGGTTCCTGGCGGGGTACGCGAATTACTTAGAGAGCTGTCTAGGTTAGGAACTTGACTGGAGAGTCTGTCTCTATCAATACTGACCAACATCTTCTGCCTGAGAGCTGTTTGGTACTTCTCATTTAGTTGTTTCAAAGCAGGGGGGAAAGACTCGTAGTGTTTTTTCAGTTTCCGGATGTCCTCGATCAGTTTGTTTTTCTCTTGCACAACACGCTTATGCTGCAGCCGATGAAAATCTCGTTCTTTCTGAAGCCTCACAATGGTCTCTCCGGCTTGGAAAGCGGCCTGTTTGTAGCTGTCCCGCTCTCTTTGGGTATTTTGCAGTTCGTTTTCCAGCACCTGGTTGTGTGTGTATATATCCGACACTAATCCCCCATGGTTGGTTTTCAACATGCCTTTATGGAGCTTCTCAAACCATTCTCTTTGAAAGCAATCTAGTGTTTTGCTCATTTCCATTTTCACCAGAAAGTTGCGGAAGAAATCATCCACGGCTTCAGGGACGGGACTGTATAGTTTCTGGAATTGGGAAAAGATCTGCTCTGGTACAAAGTCACATTCACTGGTGAACTTACGAAGAACTTCAGCTGCAGTTTCCAAATCCTCCTCTTCAGTTACACTTTCCTCTTCGACACTAATCTCTTCATACTCAAACCCATCCTCGGAGTCATCTGGAATAGACACTTTTTCGAGATAATATGGCCCATCCACCGCTTCTGTATCGTTTGCTGCAGCCATTTTTTATTACTTTTAGTCACTCATTACTTAGACGCTTATTATTGCCGCGTTGTTTACTGTTACCATGGAAACCTGCTTGGCGACGCCGTCACTGTCGTAATAAGTGTAATATTTCCTGTACTGCTTACACCGTATAAACATTTTATTAACGTTATTTAAACAAAGAATCAAACTTTATTGCGCGTGTATATATATACATATGGTTTTTAAAGTTTTTTGTAATAGCAAATTATATATATACTGCAATTTAATTCGATATTTTAGCGTGTGCGTATATACCGGGTTTTACGATAACGAGTTCACGCGCATGTGATTAATGTATTTCAGAAGCACACTTTTATTAATTAGTGTATTTTGTTGCACACAATATAGGAGACTGGAACAGAAAGACACGACACAGTTTAAGCAACAGGGGGCGCTCACACACTACACTGACCAATAGCACCGTTACGTTGGCTACCGTTCATCACATCAATGTTTTCATCACAATCCTAACATTTCTTATTATAACATTTAGAACGTACCAAATCATATTTATCTAAAAGTTCACTTATTTTATATTTTTAACGTCGAAAAAGCACTTCAACCAAAGCGATTTCTTAAAAAAAATAAACATATTTCATCAAAACTTTTTAATACTTTTTTATTTTATCTTTGTAACATAGATTAACAAATAATATATTATATATAGCACCTGTGACCTAGTAGGGTTTTTTTCGAAATATATATTTTTATATAAGTTTTGTGCTTTATAAACACATTTGTATCCAAAAATAATGTTTTATAGTATAAAGGATGCACCTCTGTATTACAGGAAGAAAACAGTACTTAATTCTGAGCAGTGCAGATAAACACTCTTGTTAGTATATTTTAATGCTGTAAAACATTCATTTGTACATATTCTGTATTATGTAAGTTTAAGCTTCTGTTAATTATTAAACCTGCATATGTCCTCCTTTCCCCTCTCTGCTTCCTGTCTCCTCTTTTTGTCCTCCAAATGTGCATCTTGCAGTGAGTGTGTGTGTGTATGCAAAATATTCACTTTATTTCGCAAAAATAAGTAAATAAATACCACAATTATTGTTTTGTTCTTGATTTTAGTAAACCTTTATAAAGACAGATGTGATTTTATCCTTCCATAAGCCTATAATACTGTTATTTTTTATTTCCCCTGTCAATAGGGTGGTTTTATAGGATAAATTTTAGTAACTTGTTTTGGTTGGTTTGTTGGTTTAAACCTGCTTTAAAGGTAATAGTAAATTACATACAATAAAAATATGTTTTACATGCTTACATTTTTAATTGAAAAATTAGGATTGAGATAAAGATTTATAAGGCAAAAGTATAATTATAACTAGAACTACAATTAAATGTTTCGTTTATTTTCTTTCTATTTTGAGAGTGGCGTAAAAGTGGATGAAAATTATCAAACAATTTTAGGACCTAGTGTTTTTTGGCTATTATTTATTCTTTTTTTAGACATATCTGTCTCTCTCTCTCTCTCTCTCTCTCTCTCTCTCTCTCTCTCTCTCTCTCTTGTGTTAAAAGTAAAAAAAAAAATCTGGAATAAAGAAATTTGGAATTTCTGTCTTTTTCTCTTTTTCTCTCTCTTTCTTTTTTATTTTCCGTCTTTTTCTCTCTTTTCTCTGTCTCTCTTTCCCTCTCTCTCTTTCTATTTCTCTCTATTTATTTAGTCACTGCTTTTATTTTGTGAGAAGTTTAAAGTGTAAAAAATTCTCTTTACCTTTCTCTTTCTCTTTCCCTTTCCCTTTCTCTTTTCTCTTCCTCTTTCTCTTTCTCTTTTCTCTTTTCTCTTTCTTTCTCCTCTTTCTCTTTTCTTTCTTTTTCCCCCCCCTCTTTCTCTTTCTTTCTTCTCTCTCTCTCTATTTCTCTTTTTCTCGTTCTCTCTCTCCCTCTTTCTTTATGATGTGTAAAGTTGTGTAAAAAATCTTTCTTTCTTTTTTCTCTTTCTCTCTCGATTTCTCTTTCTCTCCTTCTCTCTCTCTCTACCTATCTCTTTCTTTCTCTCTCTCTCTCTCTCTCTCTCTCTCTCTCTCTCTCTCTCTCTCTCTCTCTCTCTCTCACACACACACACACACACACACACAGACACAGACACTGCTGTCCATTATCATCATGAATGTGATGATTGAAATCGAGCTCACGGCATCAAGCCTTTCTCTCGGTGGCCAATCAGAAGAGGAGCAGCGGGAAGCTGAAACATCAGTAGCCTACAAATGAGAGTGAGGGCACCAGTGTGGAGAGGCGCAGAAAGACCCCGAGACCTGGAACATCCCGTCCATGAGAACTACAGACATGAGCGCTGAGGCTGAAGAGGGAATCCGAACAAGCAACTGCAAGTGCAAGTCGCCGACTTTATTCTCCTCGTATTGCATTGAAAGCATTCTGAGCAGAAGTCCTCTCAAAGTTAGACTCCTCGGGATGCAAAGTCTGACAGCGGCACTTCAGACACAGGAACGAGAAGGTGTGTGTGTGTGTGTGTGTGTGTGTGTGTGTGATCATAGTAACGGAAATGTGGTTTAATTCTGATTTGCTTACTCTGCAATCTAAATTGCATTTTCAATGCATAACAATGACACCAAATCAGGCACAAAGTTATTTGGGACGTTTTTTTCCTTTAAAAGTTATTACGTCATATTTTACAGATGTTAAATCTGTAGCTAAATATGGTGCGCTTACTAATTAGGGGTCATCGTAAAACTACTGTAATATTTATAAGCGTGCTATAAACTAGGAAAAGCATCATTTATTTATACAATTTTCTGTATTTATTCTTTAAGAAAATAAATATAAAGAGGAGAAACACATATCAAAATAGACTTTATTTGTTTAAGATTATTAATTTTATCTAATAGTTCTTACCAATTCAGATGATTTAGGCTTTCTAAGAGTACTTTGGGTTTTTTTCATGGTGTTTAAATTGCATTCGTGGACTGACTATAATAAATTGGCCTGTAGGTGTGAACATGTGTGTGTGGTGTCCTGTTCCTTGTCCCCAGTGTTATTGGAATTAATTGTAACCACCGAGTAGAAAAAAAAGGCAATTACGTTTTATTAGGTGAATGTAGTTAATGTCCTCAAATCCAGCTGTAATGACAAGTGTTTGATAATAAAGTGTAATATTTCACGCTTTAAAAATTAACTAAATTAATTATTTGCCCTAACTAAAGCAAAGATAATTTGACTCAAGTGTAACCATCTTAAAATGCACTAAACTGAATAGTAGACGAATGAATAACAAACTAAAAACTTTAATACAAATTTTAAAAAAAATGTCGTAGTTGTTGTTGCATAATTCTATTTTACTGAAATAGTTTTTTTTTTATCATTAAAACATATTTCAAACTCGTCCAGCGGGCAAACCACAGTTTTCATGCATCATTTTAACATTTATAAGTTTACAAGTTTTATTTCTAAATATTTTCCTATCTACTGTATTTGCAGCTGGACACAACACGGCCCTGCACCTGCCGCCCAAACTGCGGCGCCCGTTCAGTCCGCAGCGCGAAGATGAGCTGGATGGCGCACAAGGAGAGGAGCTGGATGGCGCACATGGAGACGAGCCGGAGCTCCGATCTGGTCTAAACTCCTGCTACCCGGAACATGCACTCCTCAGTTCCCCAAAGAGCCGCTCGGCACAGGATAAAGTAGATCCGGATGAAAGCAAAGCGCCTGGAGACACGTGTCGCTCCCCGGGACCAGAGGACGAACTGAGAGAGAAAAACACAAGCACTGAGGACGGGGTGTACGTGTCACCGGGCAGTGATGCTGAAGACGGGACGCTGAGACGCAAACAGAGGAGATACAGGACTACATTCACGAGTTACCAGCTGGATGAACTTGAAAGAGCTTTCCAAAAGACGCATTACCCTGATGTGTTCACCAGGTACAAACCTCACGAGCTTAACAGCATCTGCATAAACATAAGAGAGATCCAGTGTGACAGAAAAAAGTAAATGGCTATATAAACTCGTACAATGTCCGTTTGTGCCTTTACTGATGTGCAAAACACAAAAAAAAATCGCTTAACTTTAAATGCATGCAAATTTAGAACAATACTATTGTATAATTTTTATTTTAGTCATCAAATTAGTTTTATTTGTATGGGCTATCGTACGAATAATATTTAATATCCTGCACATATTCATACGAAACGAAATAAACCTGTGCATCTTTTTAACTCAAGTATTTTGTTAGTATTTGTTATAAATACCTGTAAATCGTAAAATAATAATACAGCATTATGGATGATATTATAAAATAAAAATGGGTTTAACTAATAGAATTTATTTAGATTGGATCTCCAAACACGTGCTGAACTGTTCGCTCCGCCATCCACATTATTTGGCATTTTAACCAAAAAGAATCAATTAATTTATAGATGTAAAAAGTAAAAAAACGAATCCATACAGTCATGTATAGTTGTTGTAACGAGGCTTATTACGAAGACATTTTGTTTTATTTCGTTTTTATTTCTTTTGCAGGGAGGAATTAGCCATGCGGCTCGATCTGACGGAAGCGCGCGTGCAAGTAAGTGCAAAATTACCATTTCTTCTTCTTCTTATTTTTTTTTTATCAGGCCAAATATTTTATTCTTAAATTTATTATAAAATTATGTGAAGAAAAAGAAACGATTTTTTAAAAAAACTGATAGAAATTTGCAGGAGCATCCTTTATATTCAAGATGATTCTTTAACTCATGCTATTTTTTTTTTTTGCTATAGTTCAGCATTTTACATGTGAAATGAGTCTTATAAATATTAAATAAATACAAATAAATAACTTCATGATCAACGTGGTACTAAAAAAAGTTAACTGTTATTAGTCAAGATTTAAAATCTTCTTTTTTAGCCACAAGCAATTTGCCTACCAATATATCATACACATGCTACACTTTGTGAATGTTATTTCTTAGATCAAATAAACTCTTTAATAGTTACAGCATTTTCCGCTTCATAATCCACCAAATAATGTATAAAGTTTAAAACATTGTTATTGAGATCAATGATTAAAAAATAAAACTGTCTCTGTAAGTTCGACAAATCACAGAAGTGAAAAAAAACTTTACCTTTTTAGAATTTGTTTCTGATAAAATATAAAACATGCAGAAATGTGAATTTATTTGATGTGGTTTGTTAAATTCATTAGTACATTCTAACCAGATCATCTTTTCTCTCCTTTAGGTCTGGTTCCAGAACCGACGTGCAAAATGGAGAAAAAGAGAGAAAGCTGGGGTTCCTCCCCAACGTCTAGGCCTTCCATTTCCTGGACCAATCACTGCAGCACAGCCTCTATGCCATTATCTGAGTGGGGGTGCATTTAACCCCAACCTTCATCCAGGCATGGAGTCAGGGTGGCCTGTCTCGTTCCACGGATTCACCCAGCCCATCCCGAACCCTGTACCCCCAAACCGAATCTGTTCTCTGCTTGGAGCAGCGATGCTTAGACACCCTGCCCTTATTAGCCCCTCTATTGGAAGGTGAGACTTCTTTAATTATGCCGCATTTAACTAAACTTTGAAAAAAGGTCGAATTTGAGCACATCAATTGAAATAGCTGCTCACATTTTTATTTTTACTTACATTTTATGCTGACTATACAGTTTCACAGAAAAGTTACATCATCACAGTTGGTTAGATTATTATTAACAAATGACACATCCGGAATATGACATCTATTTTTTTTGTTTTTCAAATTGTACCTAAAAAAATGACACTAGTCCAAGCTCTGAATTTCAATTTCGGAGTTAAGTCGAACACCTCACAGGTTCTGTTTCAAGCAATTACTATGTACGAGCTGATGTTGGAGATGTTTTTTAATTAGTAACGTTTTTAAATATTATTTCTACAGATTCTTTACTCCACTGGCACTTCAAAGACTGCCTGGTCCCACCACAGAGAATCCAATCCTGCCTCCTCTTCACATTCCTGATTCTTCTTCTTCATCTTCATCCTCACCCGTGGACCGTCGTGCATCCAGTATCGCGGCTCTCCGTCTCAAAGCCAGAGAGCACTCGGCTCACATCGGCCAGTTTAGTGTCCTGACATCCGGTACGGCTGACAAAGAGGCCTAAAGCCTTGCTTTTACACTCAAGACATGAGACCAAAGCTTAAAGTGCACTGCAGTGTCAAGAATCCCATTGGAATCTAACAAGGATCGAAACTCCACCGACTACCAAAGCTTTATGGTTGCTTTAATTGACGCAAACAATGCTAATGGGACTTTAATTCTGTATATTTCTCAACGGACTCAGACATTGTGCTTTTATTGTATTAATAGAATATCTATGGGAGAAAGAAATAGCTTTAATGAATACTCTTCTTCTGTTATTAAAAAAAAAAAAACTTTTATATGTGCTGTTTGTTATTTTGTGAGCCAGAAAACTTTCAGTTCAGGGAAAAGCAAAACTGCACTTCTCTATTTATCTGCTGAATGAGCCAAGAATTTGTAAAAACAAAATAAAGCTGTGAAGTGAAATGTGCTGTCTTACAGATTAAAAATCATTAAAACAGGCAAACTGGTTGGCCGGCTATGCTAAAAGATCCATAGAGTCCCATGCATTAATAGCTTAAAAAATAAAACTAAAATATTACAGTGTAATAAAATCCTCAAAATCATCGGCTCTATCCGAAATATGTACTACGTTTAAGTAAGTACGCTCTTTCAATCTTCTACAAAGTATGAATAAAATTTAGAAGTACTACATCTGCCATGTTGATACTGACACATGACATACGACGTCGCAGCAGCGTAAATTTCAACCTGGATAATGTTTAACTTTAATGATTTTAAACAAGTGCAATTTAACGAGAAACAATGTTTTTTCTTTTAAAGCACTTTTAAAGTGCATTGACGCTTGCCACCATTTCTGCATATGACAAGTCGTCTTTTCCTGCAGCCTCATGGGATAGTAAAGTGTCCAATGTATGCATACTTCAAAATCCTTGCAGGAACTTTCTGTCACTTATCCAGATTGACTTACATTTATCTTATTTATAAAACTAAGCAATTGAGAAATAGGGGTCTTGCTTAGGGGCCCAGAAGTAGCAACTTGGTTGTGCTAGGTATTTAACCCCCAATTTTCCAGTTAGTAGTCCACCAGTGCTATCACTATAGTATGAAAGTATGTGATTTCGGATGGAGCCATGATGTTATTTATGTTAAGTTTCTAGTATGTGTGCTGAATGCCAGGATTTTGAGCCTTCGAACCTCCACTGACATTCATCTAAATTTAGTCCACATTTCTCCTAGCACCATTCACACACATTAAGGAGCTTATTTTGTTCGCCGGTGTTGCTTTGTTCCTTTCAAAAGGTGGATATCAGAGTGAATGAGCCATGCTTGTAAGCCTGGACTTCTTCCAAGCAGCGTAATTCTTCCACACTCAAGTCATCATCCAATTAGTTCGGTGTATAAAGTGATTTGTCATCTCCCAGATTAAGTTCAGAGAACAAGAGAAGCGTTTTGTCAGCGAAGCGGATTTCTATCACTAACTACCTTCTTTTACGCCGCACCGTTCCACAATGTAATGAATAATAGGAACTGATAAATACTAATTCCCTATGAAAAGAGGTCTTACACAGTCCTTTGTGCCAGGCACTATTCAGGGGAGGGTTGATGAAAAGGTGCAGGGATTAACATAATCAAATGAATCTAACTAATCTATTTGGGTGATCAACTTAAAGCTCTCTGGAAATGGACATTTTCAGTGGCAGGATATTGCCAAAGAGAAAGAAGCTGATAGGTTATGGTAGGGAACGAAGGTATTACGGCTCAGCGCATGTGCCTCTCTGTTTAAAGGCCCTGTACACAATGGTACACAATAAGCACAATAGAGTGTAACAGCTTAAAGATCAGGGCCCGTTTTCACTGATTACTTAAGGCTAAAAGTAGCTCATAACTCACCGATTTAGTAGAAAATCGTAAAAATAGTGCGTGTGTTAATCCTGATTTTTTTTTTTTTTAGCATCTTAGCACTAAAATTAGCTCCTAAATCTCTGAAACGTTAGGAGTAGTAAACAGGACCCCTCAGTTACTAAGACCAAGTTACAAACTATCCAAAAATAGGCTGTTGCTTGCAATCTGCCTCGGAAAGAAAACATTTTAGAAACGTTTGGTGATAATGAGCTTTTTAAAAAGGACTCGCCAATGACGCAGTCACGTCATCAACAAACAAAAACAACCCAATAAGACCACATGATGCTTGGCCACAGGTGACATGCAGCCATGTGGCAAATAATAATTTTATTTTTAAATCTTTATTTATATATGGAAACATAATATTGTGTTTTACAAAACTTTTATGAATGAATCTTTGACAGAGACTCTCCTCCGATCAGCCAATCACTGTGTACGTAGTTACTAAGCATTATCCATAGCAACGATAGCTTGTCTCAGCAAAAAAACCCTTAGCTAAAAACTTCTACTGCTTTTTAGAAGAACTTTTAGCGGTACGATAAAATGTTGTACAGACCCTGAGCCACAGAAAGTAATGGAAAGGTCAGAAACAGCCACAACATGTAGACCTGGGTAAAAAACAGGGTAAAGTGTATTTTTATAGAGAAAATCTGCACAGTATTGAGTTTGGATTACACTTTAACCCGGCTAATGAAGTTTTAAAACACTTTTGGAGTTTAATTCTACGAGAACGTACTTCATTAGCTGGGCAGGACTGCAGACTGGTCCTGGACTTTGTAATAAAGGTGTTTAAGCACAAATGAGTTATTTGTTACATGTAACAACTAGTTACATGTATCACTTTTACGTAATTACAAAATGTAACAGTATTTCGTTACAGTTACAGAAAAAATGTGTAATTAAATTATAGTCACTTATGAAAATGCTAAAGATGTTAAATAGGGTTAAATCTTTATATTTTATATATTTTCTTTAAAAAACCTATCACAGGTTGAATAATATTAATTTGTTGTTGCTTTGCAGGTTTTTGATTCGCCGTCTGCTAAAGCCATTCATTAAAGTGATGATATTCCGATGCTTTTGATAGGGTCATTCGTAATCTGTAACCAATCACATGTTCAGAATAACCTTTTCCAACACTGAGAACACAGGGTATAACAATGTAATAGAACGGAATTTTAAAATAGTTTTTACATTTTTTTATCAAGAAGAAGATAAAAAAGTGAGAGGACAAGAACGACAACACATTACTGTGAAATATTTCCTTTTAATATATTTCGGGAAATAATGAATCAAATTTGTCCAAAAAAAACAATTAAAAGTCCTGTTTAATGTCTTTTGTTCTGTAGAGCCTTGTCAGAATACAATCTATTGAACCTGCTTCATTCAATTCTTTTCCCCCTCTTTTTTCCCCTCTATCTTTCTCTCTCTCTCTCTCTCTCTCTCTCCCTCTCTCTTTCTGTCTCTCTCTCTTTCTTTCTCTCTCTGGGTCTCTCTCTCTCTCTCTCTCTCTCTCTCTCTCTCTCTCCTTCTCTCTCTCTCTCTCTCTGTCTCTCTTTCTCTCTCTCTGTCTCTCTGCCTCTCTGTCTCTCTCTTTCTCACAATGATTTTGTATATGTAATTTGATTAAATAAATGACTGTTGAAAGTCAAAAAGTCACTCCCTCTCTCTCGCTATGTCTTTCTCTTTCTTTCTTTCCTTCTCTCTCTCTCTCTCTCTCTCTCTCTCTCTCTCTCTCTCTCTCTCTCTCTCTCTCTCTCTCTTTCTTATATAGATTTCTCACCATTCCCTATTATTGCTTCCTTTAGTTTCCCTCAATAAAATAGTGCATCTTGTCACATCTTTCCAGATTACGGCACTAACAGGTATCTCTGTGTTTGCCTGCCTTGTAAAGAGGAGCAATCAGAGATAATCGAGTGCTTTTAAGAGCGCTCGTCTCCATTCAGCCCCCGGCTGCTCAGCCCCTAATCACCCCTTAAACACACACGCTTTCCCTGCTGCAAATTTCTGTTCTAATTCGACTTAAGTATATTTGTAAATCACAGTTCCTTTGAAACGGAATAACCGAAAATCAAACGGCTTTCATGGCCATTGAAATTTCCACACCATCACCCCAATTGAGACTAATATGTTCAGGAATTGAGCATAAATCCAGCCTAATGGTGGCAATCTAGACTGAATGGAAACATATTAGAAACAACGAGATGTAGCGAACGCTACAGTTTACAGAGTAAAGATTTAAATATCAGTCCAAATTGCAATTGATTTTCTTTTGCAAAATTGGGTTATTTTTTCCTACTTAACCCATTTGCATAACATTTAACATTTATCTATCACCAGAGATACAACCTGAAAAAATGTAAAGATTCTTACAGGATGTCAATTCTGTTATCTGACTTTGGCCTACTGGTTTATTTGGTCAGAGGAGAACTGCCCCCCCGATTGAGCCTGGTTTCTCCCAAGGTTTTTTTTTTTGGTTTCTTGTCGCTGTCGCCTCTGACTTGCTTAGTTGGGGACTCTTCATTTATAGATATTAGCGTTATAGAAATAAAGGTGACTTGACCTGACAGGCTTTGGTTAGGTTGGTTTGTTTTTGATAAAGTAGCTTTTGCTAAAGCTAGCAAGTATTGCTGGGATTTACATCGCTTTCCATTTTACTTGAATCTTCACTAAGCTATAATAGGTAACAGGTCATGTGGTTACAGGAAATGAATCATTGATGAGCAGTGATGGGAATAAATAGAGTTATAAACAAACGGCGTAATCAAACAAATGACTGTTTTCTCAATCCAACGCCGTTACCGGTACTTACAATAGAATGCAGCGTTACTATAATTAGGCTCACTGAAGTGGTAATGGTGTGTGTGCGTGTGTGTTGGAGGTGGAAGATAACAACAAAACTGATGATGACTGGTGTGTGCGTGTGGTTGTGGGTGTATTTATTTATTTGTTTTTATAAATTCTCTTCATTAATAGCAATAGAAAAGCTCCAACAATTCCACCATCACAAAAATGTGTATGTACAAACATAAAATCTATGTATTTCTATTTAGATGCATGTACACTTACTAAAACCCTGACCAGGATAAAGCGTTAACAGTAAAAAAAAATGAAAGAAAAGAAGAAAGGAGGCAAAAACTACCTGCCACAGCAGGTCGTCTTTCCACCTGAGCTCCAGGGTACCTGGTCTAATCTTCTACCCTTCCTAAACATTTGCCTACACAACTACCTACTCTGAATTACTCTTAAAGTCAGCATGGATAAGCAAGTGTGTGTGTGTGTGTGTGTATATGGTGCACTATTCAAAGTGCTTAAAGCCTATTGTCCCAAAAGAAGTTCTAGATTTAAAACATTCACCTAATCAGATAAATCTCATCTCTCATGAACAAATAAATAAAAGAACCGACATACACATGAGTCAAGTTTTGCATTCTCAACCATGTGTATATTAATATATATTCATCCCAGCACTGCAATATAAACTCCATTACTTTGTGCACCGTATATTCTGGACCTGATTACACGTCTTCCACGGACTCAGACAGGAAGAACATTAAGGAAGAGAAACAAAAAAGATTGTGTCAAACGGATTGCGATTGAGTTTTCAATAGGATTCGGAAAAACACGATACGAAGCTGATCTACATGTAAAATTGCAGCAGTATTTCGCTAGCAGCAGGCTGCAGACGTTATCGAGAAGATCATTCGAAACACAGCGTGAGGTGAGAGTCTCCCTGGAGTCGTCCTATACACAATGTCCACTTAGGTTCCAGATCATATTCAAATCTTTTTTTCGCTTCCTTGAGCTCACACGCCTTTTCTTGTTTTTTTTTAAAAAAGAAAAAACTAAAATAATAATATATAAATATTAAAATTGTTTTACAAGAATTGATTTTAAATTGAAATAATGGGCTAAATATTTCTACACCGTGCGATTTTTGGTCACGATATGTTCATTGGAGACAAATTTCCCATAATCCCACGCCAATATCTGTTATCTTTGATGGCTAGTTTGACGTTTTCCCCAACAGACAATTAGACCTTTAAGCTCAATATTCTCCTCGGATAAAATTCTGGCAGTGTCATCAAATTTCAGACACTTTCCTGCAGTGTGACTTCTCCTACAACGACTGTCAAACTGAGAAGTGGGGAGTGAATTGGTAGCGCAGTGGTTAAGGTGTTGGTAATTGGAAGATCGGGGTTCAATTCCCAGCATCACCAAGTTAACACTGCTGGGATTCCAAGCAAGGCCCTTTAACCCCTAATTACTCGGTTGTATAATAGAGATAAATGTAAGTCGCTCTGGATAGAACAGTAATCTACCACTAACGACACTAATCTACCTCACACCACTTCTTTAAATCACTCTGATGTCACTTTACACCTTCAGTGGGCTTCAGTCAGAAATGATCAACTCTGTTATTTTTTTTTAACAGCAATTAATTCTTCTTCTCAGCATCTTTTGATTGCCCGCAACTCACTGGATGACATTTTTGTTGGAAACTCATTTGATTTCTGATATACCCCATGCTGTGTTGCAAGCATTCCGGAAGGTAATAGCGATCACAATTGAGCACTCAATCATTCCCCATTACGTCTCTTTCAAATTTTTTATAATAGGAGTCTCGGGATGTTCAGGATTAGTGTGTATGATGCGAGTGAAGTCACGTTTCACACAATTCATTCAACCTTAAAAATTTTGCTTTGATGATCGGCTCGGTTTTGAAGCCAGTCTACCAGATAGACATGGGGTACCATGGTACAATGGAGGCTTAGCGGTTAGCATGTTTGCCTCAGGGGTTCAATAGTTTGATTTCTGCCTCAGCCCTGTGTGTGCAAGTTAAACATGCATTGTAGACTGATTGCGATCTATTACTTATGTATGTAGTGTATGAGACTGTGTGCAATTGTGTCCTGCATTGGGTTGGGAACCTGTCTTTGGTGTCCCCTGTTACCCTGTGTAGCAAATAGAATGATAAAAAATAAAAATTTATTTTATCCACATACAAGAAATAAAAGTTATGTTGAATCATTAAAATTTTTTTTTTTTTTGTCTGTACAAAACTTGCTTAAAAAACACTGGGACCTGCTGTCATTTTTTTTTTTTTTATAAGAACAACTTTATTTATTATCGATCGAGCGCCTAAATCAATTGTTTGCAATTATTTTCTGCGATTTTAAGCGATTATAAAGGTTCTCCATTTCCAAGGATCTGGAATATAATATCACCCAAACTATTTTTCTATTGGCCGTTCAGCAGGTTAAATGTCAGCACCTTATCACGTTTGTGAAACCGTTACATGTGGTGACCAAGAGCAACTGAGCCCTCGACTCACACTCACACTCTCATGCTCAATCTCAATCTTTTTTTTTTTTTTTTTTTAAATCAGTCTCCATTGTAACAAATGACACCATTTCACTGAGATGGAATCATTTTGAAAGCGATTGCCAGTCTTTCAGAATCAGCAGCAGCAAGTCAATCAGCTGGAGCACTCAAACACACTCTAGAGTGATTACCAAGTGAATGGGGAATTTGCAGGGTTAGGGGGTCCCGGCTCGGGCAAGGTTACTTAACACGCTTCTCTGTTCTGCTTCAGCTCGGAATAAGCCAGTAGGAGGATATTTATTCCGAGTTTGCCTTTAGGACGAGATTTTAAAAGCGAATGTGGGAGGATTTTTATCAAAGAAAAGTTCTAATGCAACTCTGGAACTCAAAGTACTAATGAATCCAATTCCTTTTGTATTTGTAAACAAGGAAATGTTAAAAATTGTGACGTTCCCTCTGTGTTCGAGGCCTTTTAAGCTGCCCACAAATAAGCAGGGAAAATTTCTGCTGTGGTAAAAGTGTTGCTGCTTAAGAAATAATTTACTTGAATAGAAGTAGAAGTATTGAAAAGTTATATATGATTAATTTTATTAAATAAAATACTCTTGTTTCTGCGTTAGAAAGTACTTCATTGTTTATAAATGTGATTCAGGTGCAAGAAGATGATCTCAATTCAGGACTTTTAGGTCGTTTTTCAGTGAGAAAATTCGAAACTGATTTGTATTACACATGTTATACTTAAACAGACTATAAATATATACAAAATTGGAAAAAAAAAATATCCTTATAAATACAGCCGGTTTAGTGAACAGTTGTAAAAGAAAATGTACTCATTTGTTCTTATTTTATCACCATTTAATGTACTTGTCTTAAATACTGTTTTACAATTATAATATTTAGTCTAGTTTTTTTTGGTGTGGTATTTTTGATAAAATCTTAGGCTAAAGTTCCTCATGGGAGTGTTTTGTTGGCTGAAAGATTTTGTGTTCATGGTTCGCAGCTGCAACAGAATAAATATGTTTTTATATCTTAAGTTTTTTTTGGCCTAATTTTAATCAAAACTTCAAAAAAACAAGCGAAAACAATCGATAATATATACATATATATATATATACACACACACACACACACACACACACACACACACACACACACATATATATATATATATATATATATACATATACATATATACACACACCACACACACACACACACACACACACACATATATATTATATATATACATATACATATATACACACACCCACAACACACACACACACACACACATATATATATATATATATATATATATATATATTTAATATAATACAATATATTATAACATAGATTAAACAGAAACAGAATCTCTAGAATTTAAACAATATAAACGACCTAAAAAAAACTACTAAATGTTATAAACAACAAAAGTTTATCAAAAAAATTAATGCTACACTCTTGAAAAGGTGTTCGCTCAGTATTTAACCTTTATAAACTACATTATATCATTCCCTGACAACTGCGTTACACATTAAAAGCAAATAAATTTACGAGATTTTTTTGTAATTTGTACTTTTTGATGGAAAAATAATGTATATTTTTAAGTTGGTTATTTTTCATTACTGCGAATATGTATTTTTTACAAAAAAATTCATTAACCTCTGTTTAATGTTTAGCCACTGACATACAGAGACAAATTGTTCTAAGCTCCTTTCTGTCCACTGAAAAAAACCCCAACAATTGTCGCACCTGTCAGCTCATTGGGAGAAAATAGCTCCAGAATTGCATAATTGCACCAGTCAGTGTCTAATGCAGTGAATAGTGACATGCCCGCAATGGATTCCACCCCATTTAACCTAACCAGCAAACCACATATCACACCAAAGCTGCCACAGCCAACAAGCAGAAATCTATTCGTTCTTTGCTTTGTGTACTTTTAGAGATTTTTACAATTTTTTTAACCTGACCTGGTTGGACGCATCTCACATGATCATACCAAAGCATCGGCAGAAATATCATTAGACTTGAAAATTATATTTATTATAATTTTGGCTTGGTAATAAATAATAATTGCAAACAAAGTTTTTGTTTTCAATAAATTTATGGCCAAATTTTCCAACAATTAATTAGCTGTCTTTCTAAGAGAGTCTATCTCTCTCTCTCTCTCTCTCTCTCTCTCTATCTCTATCTTTCTCTCTCTCTCGGAAGTTAATTTAATCAGTTCTATCTTTAAACTTGTTTTGTAAAATCAAAGGGCAACCAAACCCCTGAATCTGAAAGATTCTTTCTATCCTAAAAGTATACAGTTCCATAAAAAACCCTGATCAGCACCAAAATTACTGTTAATTTCCTACAGTATAATTAAAAAAGAAGCCGTGTTCCTTATCATCCTCTTTCTATTCATCCATGTTCCCTTTTCATTCGACTGAGATCATCACTTTCTCCCTATGTCCCCTTTCCCCACCACTCATCTGCCCCAGCTGCAGAACACCAGTAATTGCTGTAATGTGTTAAACGCCATGGCAACCGCTGCTAAATCCTGAGTTAATTTAGACCTTCAGCTGTTAGAGCACACCTGGTATTTTCTGGTGGTTGGTGCAGAGATATACCCACGGTTTATTTGGAATACAGAGCCGATACTGGAGTAGAACCAATTTTGCTTGGAAAACGTTTATTTAATGTTTTTGGAATGGATTCTGCATTCGGACCCAATTCCAAGCTGGTTTTTTTAATACTTTAGCATTATTCCGAAAAATGGCTGCTAAGCTCTAAGGCTAACAGTGGTTGAGAAATTAGCTCAGTGGTTAAGGTGTTGGGTTGTAAACTGGAAGATCGGGGTTTGAGTCCCAGCACCACCGATTTACCACTGCTGGGCCCCTGAGCAAGGCCCTTAACCCCCAATTGCTTAGTTATACGAAGGAGTTAAATGTAAGTTGACGTCTGCTAAAGGCCATAAACATAATGTATTGTGATAGTAATCAAATTTTGTGTACAAGATTCAGGATCATTACTGAATTATAAGATAACTATAATGTTAATGATCTATTAGAGACATTATTCGCAGAAGGCATAAGACGGGTCACCAAACTTTAGCTCCAACCCTAATCAAACACACCTGAATTAGCTTATCAAGATCTTAAACAAATAGGGGGTGTTTTGAAGCAAGTTGGACTTAAACTCTGTAGGACAGCAACCATCCAGGGCCGAGTTTGGTAAACCCTAGCATAAGCAAACTAAGCGGCTGCTTATGGCCCCTCATGGCCACCAGGGGGCCCCCAAGAAAACATAAAATGACATTGTATATTTTTTCGATAGCTTACATCAATGAACAATGGCGTATATACAAAAACTCAACACACAATGAGTTTGTGAACAGGACGCAGGATGCATAGAAGGGTAAAAACATCGCTATGACTTAAGCAACACAGTGACAACAGATAAAATTAATAACGAGCATGTTAAATTTATAGTGTGCGAATGATTAAGGATTGACAATAATTAGTCATATTGTGAAGCACCGAGGGGCCCCCAAGTAAATTTTCTGCCTAGGGCCCTGTAAGGGCTTGTACTGGCCCTGACTTTTTTCCAACTAGGGCCTTGCAGTCTACAAGCGAAACACATGCAAACAATCTGGAAGCCTGTTGTTAACTGGTCATACCATGCAGATGTTAAGACACTTCTCAGCTGGTAGAGATGTAGATGCATCCTTTAACAAGATTATTATTATTATTATCATTATTATTATTATGCGTCTCACTCACAGATGCATCTTTGAGCTTTAGATGGAGCTTAAAGCTCACTTGCGTTAAGTTTGTATCTTTATTCTTCTTATTTCAACAGTTTTTGTGGGTTGTTACACTCTAATTTGTGATCTAATGTGTCAGTATTGAGCTGTTCAGTGATGTGACTGATGAAAGCCCTTTTGTACGTCACTCTGGAGACGAGAGCTTCTGCTCAATGCTGTTAATGTAAAAGGACATGATTTACAGGACGGACACCACTTTTCACTACTTCAGTGTCTAAAGTTGGGACACTCTTCTTCACAACTGGAACTGTGTCTTCAGCTCAGAGAGTTACATTTACATTTATGGCATTTACACAACAGAGCAATTAGAGGGAGGGCCTTGCTCAAGGGCCCAACAGTAGCAACTTGGTGGTGCTGGGAATCAAACCCTGATCTTCCAATTAGCACTCCAACACCTTAACCACTGCTCTGCCCCTTCCACATACTAGGAACTAAAGAGTTTAGACATTCACTACAGTTTCTTTAGAATCAAATGTTTTTCTTAATCTAAAAAAAATTTATTTACAGCATTTGGCAGACGCCCTTTTCAAGAGCGACTTAAATTTATCTATTTTATGCAAATGAGCAATTAGGGGTTTAGGGCCTTGCTCAGGGGCCCAGCAGTAATAAATTGGTGGTGGTGAAAATCAAACCCAGATCTTCCAGTTAGCAGTCCATCCACTACGCTACCACACAGAGTAACAAAACAAAATAGAGAGAAATAAAATCCTATTACCAGTTTAAAGAGTGAGTCCAGAATCCTTATTCACGTGAGTAAAATGATTTAGCTGTTCATTTCAGTGGTACCCTATTGATCAAACGTGGAATATTCAGAATCAGCGGCAGCGAGTCGATCAGTTGAAGTACTTAAACACACTCTGGAGTGATTCCGTGTGAATGGAGGGATTTGCAGGGTCTCGGCTCAGGAAAGGTTTGCTTTTTTTCATCCTAATGAGGTTTGGATAAAAACCATTTAAATCAAGCAGCCAAACGCAGTACAGCGTGGTCAAATTGATGTTTTTGCGTATCCCAGCTATGTTACAGCGCCTTGAACCCTAAAGACTTGGACCCTTTGGTACGGCATTGGATAATATAAGTGTTAATCAGTGTGGAATTAAACTTAAACTCCTTTCCACTTGTCACATTTGGTTTAGAGGGCTAGATTTAATCCAAAACTCCAAAATGCTGTCTTATTTTAGCAACAACAGTCCTGAACTCTGACACTATTGTGTGTGTATGTGTGTGTGTGTGTGGTTGTTTTGTGCATTGGCAGTGCTTCGTCTGTCTGATTGCTGTTGAGAGGATGTTAGATGCCTGGATCTCCATTTGCAGGCATTAGATTAGCACTAATATTTCTGACCAACATAAACCACCTGTTGAAATCCCTCTGCTCTGGAGGTCACCCATAATACACAGACCAAACACAAACAAATCACTTCCAGCCGCCAACCCAACCAATACACACAAATATCCACACAAAGGCAAACTCGTTTCCAGCATGCCCTCCCTAGAGGTTATAGAACCCAAATTCTTCTCCTAGTTAAAATGAACTCAACTATAACTGAAGTCTGTGACAAAACTGAAATTAATTTGGGGGTTGAAAGTATTATACGTTAAATTAAACACTTACATTGCTGACCTACATTGCTGACCTATTTAGCGAGCTAAATCATTTATGCTAGATAGCTAAAGATGCTAAAAGAATGAATTGTTTCTAGTAGAAATGATAGTTAATTAGTTAGCCTGGAGTTTAACAAATACTCTAAGGAATCTGTCAGTAGCTCTGTTTACACAGACATTTTTAATTTCAGTCGGAATGAAATCAGTCAGACTGAACGCAGTGTTTTCATGAATGCTCTTTTAGAGGACATCGAGAGGACATGTAAACTTTTCATCAGGTTGAAGATGAGACTAGAAACTTTTGATGTATGCTGCACGGCTGTTAAAGATAAAATCCAATCGTAAGCCCTGTGAATATCAACCCGATGAAAAGTTTACATGTCCTCTCGATCGGATTAGAAAAAGTTTAAACCACCCTCTACCATCCGAACGAAATTTTAATCAGATTGTCGTGTTTACATCTGATTGTTAACACAGCTAGTCTTAGTGCAGTGTTAAAATTTGAAAAAAGGTTGATATTTACACCTGGTCACTTCATGTGTGTTTTGTCTGATCTAATGGCTCTGATTTGCGCAAAATGCCAATATTTCCACTGACCACGAATAGCACACACAGCTATTTTGCTCTATTTGGGTCTGCGAAAGCAGTCAAAAAGAGAACGAGAAAGCCTGCAACAACACTTATATACTGAAAGGTTGTGATTATTACATTATGTGCAGCGTTTTTAAACTTGGGAAAATACAACACTGTTTTTCTTTTTTGCAAAACAAAATTGTCTTTTGAGGTGCCGGACCTTTAAATATCTTTGTCTGACCCTACAAGTCAATTTAATAAAGATGCTTACACACCTCCGGGTGTCAGGATATATACCGGACAACATGAGTGCTAAAGTGAGCGACATACGCGGTTTAAACAAACGGATGTATTTAGACGTGTCTAGTTTCATCTGAAATGTATCCCAGACCATCTCCTCTAAAGTGGTTCGAGCGATCGGATTCATATCCGTCTCGAATACGTTTCGGAGGACATTTACACCTGATCTTTTCATGATCGTATAGCTGTGACCAGGTGTAAACAGGCCTAACGATCCTGCAAGCTAAGAAGCTAAAAAAAACCATATTTGAAGCCTGGTGTATTCTGTCATGCAAAGGATTTTGCTTTATTTCATTTTGTACACCTAAAGATGAAATATGTCTCATGTGATTTGTCTTTTTCTGAGGAAAAGCCTCTGAGGAAAACTACTCCCCTTTACTAATCAAGGGTTTTGATTAGATTTGGAGGTGTAAGGTAGCATTAATTAGCTGCATTAACGTCAACAGACAGTGAAGAGAGAGGGATGTATAGTGAACGACTTTGCAGAAAAACAGGCGCTGACGGTTGTGAAGGAACAATTTCGGGGGGGGTGGTGTCAAAACAAAGATCAGAGACACCAAAAGCATTAACTTAAACCACAGAAGAACGTTTAACTATTATTATGAGTGATGCCATGCGTTCTCGACCTTTAATGAACGAGATCTTCGTTAGTGCTGACTGACACTGTTGCTCCACTAACACTCCAAATTAGATTCCAGGGTGCTGTTGGCTGTGTTGAGCTACCCCACCACTCATTAACCTCTCGCCCTTAGTCGTCCAGCCACTGAGAAGATGTTTCATCAGCTCCGGCAGCTGAGACTCTATAAGGGGGAGTAAACATGGCAGAGTAGGAGGAAGGGGTGAAAGACAATCAGTTTGACCATGGCCTGAGAATGCTCCAGACCACATGCCCATTCCCAGTGGGGAGAAAGATTCTGCATGGATATTGATACTTACATGAAATCAGAGTCTGGCTGTAAACATGTCGGTTATATATTTATGCCTTTATACATTCATTTATTCGATCTCAGTATGCACTTTATCCTAGTCACGGTCTCGGTGGAACTTTGGGAACGTTCTAAGGGGCAATTTTAGCATAACCACACCACTCACTGGCAAGTTTTTGGGAGACAAAACAGGAAGTACTAAGTACTTAAAAAGTATAGGATAAAATGTCGATCAAAGATCCATTCTTCAGCATTGTTCGTTTTCGTATTGTCTATCGTTGCCATGTAGCTACCTGGTGATTAAATCCCATGGCCACTGGAAGGAGATAAAAGGTGGTGTGTGCATACTCGGGCCGTGTGCTCATGTAATTCAAACTTCTGCTTTGTGCCTGCAAATCCCTAGAAATCCAGCACATATTCAGTACAGCTGCCTGGGACAGGGGCAAGAGAGGCATGCTAGTACTGCCACCTCATAAATCAAGATGCCACAAATACACACAATGAAGAGCGTAGCGCAAACTTGAACAGGATAGCATGATGCCAGGGACAGAATGAACTCATGGATTATATATTTCTGAAAGAATTCAATTGTCAAAACGAACGACCTTCTGCCCTGCCTCTGCGTCTGGCGTCTTCGGCTATGTGGAACATTTGTAACTTGCGTAATAAACTATTGCCATCTATTTATCGAAGTACATAAATCAAATACTCTACATAGGACGATATTTAATATGTACAGTAGCCTACAGATGCATGGTGACACTCCCGGCTGCCTCGGCCTCCTCGTCGGTGCTTGTATTTGCTTCCTGGAAATCCAAATGTCATGATTTGTGGTTCTTAAAACAAAGGGCAGGTAACCTTTGATTGCCAACTGACACCAGGTGTTAAGGAATGTTTGCGGTCGTCATTTCTTCTGCTCGCTGGGGGCCATAGAAGCTAATTTACGATCTCACACATGCTGCACACATAACCTGGCTAATTTAACTTGTGGTGGCTTGCCAACAAAGCCGTAGCTATTAATCTGTTTGTTATGCATTATACTTAATTACATGTAGCTACACTAGGGTTTTTAGAGATTAGCATCAGGCGTTTTTCCTGCCTAAGCAGATGATATTTATCGGTCAATACTTTCTCAGGTAATGCTACTGTTCAGGAAAAATGATTACGGGCTATTGGCATTCCTTCATTACATAACTCTTCAGTCATTATTTACTGTAGGTGTCAGTTATAATAAATCATTTGGCAATGTTTCAGATCCTGGAGAGAAGATTGACAGTAGCAGGAGAGCACATACAGTGTTGTTTCTAAGCATAAGCCTCATTGAACTTTTCTAAATATGTCACAAATAAAATAATACATTTTTTATAATAATAATAATAATAATAATTGTAATAAATACAACAGTTAAACTAATAACAAGACATTTTCCCGTCAGATAAGTACCAGTTAGCGGAAGGTGGTTGCTCAGTGGTTAAATTGTTGGACTGCTAACCAGAAGATTGTGGGTTCCATTCCCAGCAGCACCAAGTTGCCACTGCTGGGCCACTTGAACATGGCCCTTAACCCCAATTTCTTAGTCATAGAAATAAAGAATAAGCTTAAGTCGCTCTATATAAGGGAGTCTACCAAATGCCATAAATGGAAAAGTAGGTAGTAACTTTCCAGGTAGTAGAACCACCTTTGTTTCTAAGGTTTTGACAGATGTCTCTTTCTGCACATCTGGATCCTACAATTGTTGTTTATTCTTGGTGAAAAAATTGCTCATGTCATGTCAGATTGGATAGATACAAATGGTGAAGGGCAATTTTCAGGTTTTGCGAATGATTCTCAATCTCTGATACTTCAGAGTTACTCTTGACCTCTCGATTATTTTTCTGACTAACGTATTTCTGGCCTGCAAGACAACGCCATGCTCCGTCCATTTTCATAGAACTCAGATAACAAATCGGATAATACACAGAGACTGACTTTATATAACTAAATAGTTGATTTCTTAAAAATAACTAATCACCCCGGATCTACTTTTGATTTTTTAGAACAACTGGATGCTGTGTAATCACAATTTTCACTATTTTTGACTAATTTTGAGTCATATTATTAAGTTAAGTTCAAGTTTGTTTTTCAGGTTATTTATTTTAATTTCTACACAGTGTAAAAGTGCAATGAGAAGAAAACTAGTCTAATGACCTGTGGTATAATTATATTAAAACAATAGCACTTAAATGTTAATGTACCCCATCCCAGTACAGTTCTAATGGAGTGTTGTTCTTTCTAAGAAGAAATTTCATCCCTTGGGGTTTGTCCAAACAAAGACTGCGTGTTCGCTGCATGTCATTCTGCCGACTCCATGCCAAACAATTCATTCTATTAATTTAGACCGCAGCTCATTTAACCCAGTTCTCTGAAGCTGGTGTCAGATAAAGCAGCTGCAGTCGTGTCCTGATGTAACGTCCCTGCTAAATGCGGCTAGTGAGTAACTCTGGCAGGTGATTGTGATAATCTGCTTTGCTATATGCCCCTGCACTGTGGGAATGCCTCAGACACCCAGTGGGGTTGCTGGCAGCTATTTCACTTCTGAAGACAAGGACATACACGTTGCACTTGTGGTGCTGATATAAAGCCCTTTTGAGACAAAAAGGTGACCCGGTGTACAGTATTTCTTTTACGCTTACAAAAGTAACAGGTTTTTGCCAAGGCAATAAAGGGCATCATAGGACAGTAGTTCTGGGATGTGGTGGTTGTCTGATCCAAAAGAGACAAGTTTCAATACCAGGTTTGTTTGGCATCAGTCAAATTAGCAAGTGACAAACCAATGGTTATGGCGTACAGTAGGATCTGTCAGAGGGTTCATTCCGAGAAGTAATTGTGTGGTGATCTTAAAAGATCTGTAATTATTTTATTCCTCACTTTTAAAAACTGACTGAAAATAATTGTGTAATGTAAGCACAAAAGTCATGTTGGGGATTTTAAGATGGTCTACTGCCATCTACTGGAACCTAAGGGGAATTTATTTTTTGAACGACCTTAACGATTAATTAGGACTGTCCTAAAACCAGTATAATAATAAAACACAAAACAATAATAATAATAATAAAACACAGAAAATTTTACTTTTACTTTAACAGATAGATAATTAAATCTATATTAGGAAAAAAGCATATATTTAAGCATATATATTACTAATGTATACATATAACTAATGTATTTGTATAAATATCGTCAAATGAATCCAGAAATGTGAAATACTGACATACTTGTACTTTTATACTTTTTTGCTATTAATATAAATATTATTAAAACTGAATCCTGTAAATTCATGTTAATAAACTCACTCATAATTCCGTATATATATTTTTTACACGTCTGCAAACGCAATTAAAAGTTTATTTTTTAAAAATGCAGGATTTCCAACCAGGAAACACTAATAAAAAAATCAACTGTAAAAAAATACTACTAATAAAAAATAAATAAATAAATTAAATACTAACTGAAAAAAAATTAATGAATGAATGAATTCATTAAATTAGCTACATAAATTAGCTAGCTAGTCCGGTTATGTAAATTAGCTAGTTACGTTAGCTTGCTAGTACAGCTAGTTGCATTAGCTTGCTAAATCAGCTATAGCTAATAAATAATTATGCTAATTATCCTAATGTAAAATTTTCTTTCATTAAATAGTTTACAAGTGAACCCCTTGTGACTTTCACTCAGGTCTGGGATCAGATTTATTATAAATTAGCCCAACTTTCACATTTTCCTTTTAGCAAAATATATTTTTTTAATTATTTCAGCTTTTTACATTATTTTAAATTGGTTTTTTT
The DNA here is from genome assembly GCA_005784505.1 of Bagarius yarrelli. Taxonomy (NCBI): domain Eukaryota; kingdom Metazoa; phylum Chordata; class Actinopteri; order Siluriformes; family Sisoridae; genus Bagarius; species Bagarius yarrelli. The sequence goes on from VCAZ01000025.1 coordinate 6,438,527, forward strand.
TTAGCTTCATAACCCAAATATATATATATATATATATATGTGTGTGTGTGTGTGTGTGTGTGTGTGTGTATATAAAGTATTAAAGACATATCTGTCTCTTTTTTCAGTGTAGTTGTATATTTACAATAACAATAATCTTATTTTAGTAAAATATATTTATTTTATACTGTGTTTATTCAGAATGCTTATATTAATAAATAAACAATCTGAATAAACAGACAAAACTGGTTTTTTTTTAAAAAAATATATATATATATATATATATATATATATATATATATATATATATATATATATATATATATATATAGATGAACAGATGTACGTCTTTTTTTGAAGTGTCTCTAAAAGTTCCGAATTTCATGAGCTTGTTTTGTGCTCTCAAACACGCTGTCTAGCTTATTATTGTCCATAACGTTTGTTTCTTTTCTTTAAGATTGATGTTCCTTCTTTTTAAAGTGAAAGTGGAAAAAAAAAGACGAAAGTATAGTATAAATCCAACAGGAAAAAACACAACACCAAGGAAAAATGTACGAAGGTTTAAAAAAAATGAACAACACATTTTTTATTAAACGAACCGTGGCCATGCTTTGTCTTGCAGCATTTAGAAAGCAAACACTGCCCGAAATCAGTTTCATCAATATACTTAACATCATCAGCCAGGATGCGGCTCTCGACACCGACATAATGCCAAGAGGTAATCAGTTTCAACCTGATTGCTGTCTAGAGGATGAGAGAGGGATGAGAATCCATCAACGTTCTTAAAATCAGCAATGGTATGTCATTTCCGGAACACAGAGGAAACCAAGGCTGCGAAGAAATAATGCGCTGGAAAAGAAGATCTCCTACCAAACAAATCAAAAATATGACTTTGGAAACAGCTGCCAGAAATCAGATACCGAAAGATGTACCAAATGAAGTAAGAAAACTAAGGTAAAAATTAACATAACTATGTGGAGAGCAAATCATTCCACAATCTGGTGGTGATATTAGAGATGTTTTTATGGTGTTTATAAAGGTGTCTGATTTGCTATTAGCATTTAGACTTTATTTCTATTCATTTTGATCTATAATTAATATCCGTTAGGTTTCTGCTTAAAAAGACTGTTGATCTGCTGTTGATTGTTGCTCTCATGCAGCATGATACAATCGGTGGTATGTCCTTTATACCCTGACATGCCTTTAAAAAAAAGATGAACTTTGAACTTTGTACATTTGCTCTCTTACATGGATCACTCTATCTGCCCTCGCATGTGCGTTTGAGCTTAGTGGTGCATCGTGGCCGTGGAGGTGCTCGAGCCGGGCCTGGAAAGAGCCTCTACAGCATGTCAAAAAGGAGACGCAATGGATCCCGCGGCCATCAGGCTCATGGTCAGCAAAAACGCAGACCTCCGGCTGCCAAGGCAAGTGCAGATTCGCTATAGCCTATTTGTGATCAAGTTGGACAAGTAAACATAAATACAGCTGTTTGGGTAAGAGTGAAAATGTATACAGCTGTTTGGATAGCTGTAAAAAGGTATACAGCTGTTTGGGTAAAAGTAAACATATACAGCTGTTTGGGTAAAATTGAAAATATATACAGCTGTTTGGGTAAAAGTGAACATATATACAGCTGTTTGGCTAAGAGTAAAAAAATATACAGCTGTTTGGGTAAAAGTGAACATATATACAGCTGTTTGGGTAAAAAGGAACATATATACAGCTGTTTGGGTGAGAATAAACATTTTACAGCTGTTTGGGCAAAAGTGAACATTTTACAGCGGTTTAAATCAGAGCAAAACTATACAAATATTTAGCAAAAAGTACAAATAAACACAGATGTTCAGGTACACGGCTGTTAGGTTGAGATTAAAAATATTTACAGATGTTAGGCGAAGAGAAAAGAACATACAGATGTTCAGGTAAAGTGAAATGCTAAGGTAAAATAAAAAAAGACTAAAGATATGAAGGTAAAGGTAAAAGTATTTAACAGAATAAATGCTTCGAAAACTGGATTCCATTGGAGACATTCCACACTTCTTCACACACCAAGTCACGGAGTATACAGTGTTCTTACTAGCTTACTTCCTAGTATGTGTGGATCTGTGGAATGATTTCTGGAAGATTCATCCAAGTACACACAAATAAAGCCGTTATTATGCATGCTGTAAAAATCCTATTATTATTATTCCTCTTGCTTGGCGCTTCACTGGCCACCCTGAGCGCGTATTCCAACAGCTGATGGTCCAAAGGACACGGGTACCATCACCTATCAGTTAGATTGCATACACGTGCATAAGGTGTATTTATTAGTCATCTCTGTAGAATTGATAAAGCCATTTTTATCTAAAGTCCAAAAAGGACAAGAATAATATAATTAAATGCTGTATGTACTGTAGGTGCGGCACAGATTAGGCTGTTTTATGTCCCAGTATGAAAAGTGACATCACTGGTACATGACATGAAGAAGTATATTGTTCTTTTAGCGGTTGAATTAAGGATTTATTAACATGTACATTGAGCTAAATCGCAATATTACACTAATTTATAATATTAATAATTTCATAATTAATCAAATATTTCATAGAGCTAAATATTAGAATCTAATATCTCTCTTTGTCTCTCTCGCTTTCATTTTTTTTATTTGAATATCATTTTTTATTGGCAAATATCTTTTTATTGGCAAATATATAAATAGTTGTGACATTTATATACTACAAAAATAGTAGTTTATATTAATTTTGATTGATTGGCATCTGACAATGATTATTATTAAAAGCAACATCTGTAAAATAACACCAAATCATATAGAATCATGTAACTTACATGGTCATTCTGAACTTTTATGATCTTTTTTAGCTCTTTCAGATTTTTTTAAAATAATGAAACTGATTGTACTTATTAATACTAAGCTTTAGTATCAGGTAAATTCGAGTGCGGGGTAGATTTAGGGGAAGATTTACGAGTTGGAGCAGGATGATGGCTAGTAAGAAATGCATTGTATTATGTTTTTTTGTGTGTGTGTTTTCGCTTTAATATAACATTTTAGATTATTATAATAGTTTTTAAAAATAGTATTATCAAAAACACTAAATAATAATAATATGAGATTCATTCATTTTCATTTGGGTGCCCCTGTGGGTGGGCAGTGCACTAGAAAGGGCCGCGTCTGCTATAATATAAAATAAGAAAAGTTTGCACGTTTAAGTGGATGAAAAACGTTTTGGAATTCTTTTTGCTTTATATGCTATTTGCGATTAATTACTAGCATTATTACATGCTGAATATACTTTACAGTGACACCACATTGTTATAAATGTTATGTATCATTCCTACAGACTCTAAGAGAACCAGCAATTTTTGCTAGAGATATAAGCTCTGACTCTGAAGTCCCTTATGACAAGGTGACTTTAGCCCAGGCCCGGCGTGGGACTCCTGGTAAGACATTGTGCATGTTTTACGATTTGATAAAAATGTGTACAGAACACAGTTCTTAGGCGTTTTCTGTTCCTGTACAGCGCACCGGCCTGTTAGGGTCTATGCTGATGGAATTTTTGACCTCTTCCACTCTGGCCATGCACGTGCCCTAATGCAGGCCAAGAATCTGTTCCCTAACACATGCCTAATTGTTGGAGGTAAGCTACAGGTGCACAGGTACACTCCCAGACTAGTGATATGTCACTCATAAATGACATGGGCTTGGTCCGAAATCATACTTCCATATTATATACTAGGCAAAACCGTGTATGGGGGGTGGTGGCTCATGGTTAAGGTGTTGGACTACCAACCTAAAGATTGTGGGTTCGATTTCCAGCTCCACCAAGCCACCACTGCTGGGGTCCCTGTGCTGGGCCCTTAACCCTTAACTGCTCAGTTGTATAAAAGAGATAAATGTAAGTCGCTCTGGATAAGGACGTCTGCCAGATGCTGTTAATGTAAATGTACGTGAAGTGAGTAGTATGTCCAAATCCTTAGGATGCAAGAAGTCCCCAGATGATCCTCTACTGCGGGCTGGACTCTAAAATACGCAAATGATCACTATATGATCCCACGGCAGAGACGACCCATTATATGCGGAAGTGGTGAAAAGCGGCCACGCGGCACTTTTCGAATGCTTTAAACACAACTTTGACACTGTATGTCATGTGATAATATCAAAATGGCGGATGTAGTACATTCAAACTTCATTCATACTACCTGTATCTGTACTATATAGAACAAACTTGTTTAACAGTCAGGAAGTGTGTACTGTCTTAAATGTAGTACATACTTAACTAGTATGCAATTACGGACGGAGCCATGATAGTTCATCCCCTGAGATGTTCGTTCATCATGTGACCTCCTCATAGGCTTTGGCTATGGAGTCTGTGGAGGAAACAGAAATTAACTGGGCCCAACATTTTTTACTTTACTTAAATGTAACGAAGTCAATATAAAGCTTCACTAACCACCTCTGTAAACTAATGAAAACTTTTCTATTATGTACTGAACATACTATAACTATTTGCATGTATGTGCTTCAGTTTGTAGTGACCGGTTGACGCACAAGTACAAAGGCTATACGGTGATGACCGAATCTGAGCGGTACGAAGCTCTCATACACTGCCGCTACGTAGACGAGGTGGTCCGTGATGCTCCGTGGACCATCACGCCCGCGTTCCTAAAGAAACACAGGGTCAGTAGAGTGTGTGACCCAAATCCTTTTCTCACTTCATGACCACATGACCTAAAATCTGCTGGTCTTTGAAAGCATTTCGAGATACGTGTAATGTTTTTAGCTACATGTAAGATTGAATGCTAGCTTTGTTCTGCAGATTGACTTTGTGGCCCATGATGATATCCCATACACTTCTGCAGGATCAGAAGATGTGTATAAACATATCAAAGCGGAGGGTAGGGTCGAGCAAAACGCTTGCAAAAAACTTTTACAACTATTACAAGTATTTAGAAACTGTTATCTAAGTATCTGTTTACGGTTTTTAGGAATGTTTGTAGCCACACAAAGGACAGACGGCATTTCCACCTCCGACCTCATCACACGCATCGTTCGCGACTACGACGTCTACGTGCGAAGAAACCTGCAGAGAGGCTACACCGCCCGAGAACTGAATGTCGGGTTTATCAACGTAAGAAGAGCGAAGGGGCGTTATGAGCATTATGGTCTGGTCTAGAACCGTCTGGTCTAGAACCATGTCTCACTTTCTTTTCAAACTTCACAGGAGAACAAGTATCGTCTGCAGAACCAGGTGGATAAAATGAAGGAGAAGGTAAGAACGGTGGAAGAGAAGTCTAAACATTTAGTGCACCGCGTGGAGGAGAAAAGCCACGACCTCATACTTAAATGGGAGGAGAAATCCCGTGAGTTTATCGGAAACTTCCTGGAGCTTTTCGGCCCTGATGGCCCATGGGTGAGCGTCTGAAGCCTGTGTTACGATCCTTTATGAAGTAAATAGAATTATATGGAAAATAGAAACTAAATATAGTTATGTTTTAATAAACACTGTGTTTTCATTCCACAAAAGCACTTGATCCAGGAAAGAAGTGGTCGTGTGCTGCAGGCTCTGTCCCCGTACCAGTCACCCCGAACCTCGCCAAGCAGCAGTCCCACAAGAGAACGCTCTCTCTCACCTCCGGCTCTTTAAACCCCACCGCACTCCTGCACCTCTTACAGTCTTTAAATAAAACCAGGAGAAATTTCAGGCTTTGATCGTAATCGTATCACACACTCAAGAACAAATACCCACAATCTCACACACATTCTTACCAAACAGGCTGATTAGGTTATATCTATTATATTTTCCGAATGTTAACCTTGATAAATAGCACTTATTCATAACGGTTTGATCTGTATTGTAATGGCTTCCCTGATTTTCCCAAAGATGCCATAAAGCTTAAAGTATTGAACATTTAAAGATGTGATTATTGTATTTCTCGCTGGATCTGCACAGGATTATATAAAGAATATTGCAGTTACTGTCTACGGCCTTCCAGATACACAAAGATTTTTTCTGCACATGTGCAACTAATAATCATCGTCATCATCATCATCATCATAGCATATTTACCTCCTGCAGTTTAGAAAAGACAAATCTACACTTTCCACAAGGGGGCAGTAGAATCACAATACAATATCAACTAAAATAAAATGTACTGGTGGGTTTTAGGTCAGTGTTGCCCTCATTTCAAAGTCTAGCTCTAGACTAGTCTTTCACAGACGGGCATTTACACCAACCAATCAAAGTAACTTTATAATCCTGAAAGCATTTACAGTTTTGTATGATATATGCATCAGATTTACAGCCAACTATTTCTTGGCATGGTGTCTGAGGCAAAGACTCTAAACCAGAAATTCATCTCTGTCTATTTCCAGTAAGCACCTGGTACAAACCAGACAGAAATTAGATCAATTGCTAGGATTAAAACTTATCATCTTTGGACAATGAGACACTATGAGACAATGTGCTACACAGGTTGGACGTGCCAGCCGTAGTAAAGGTATGAAAAGTACCACAAATGTGCATCACAAGGTTCCACTTCTCATCATCATGCCGTCATTAAGTCCCGCCTCTCACCAGGTCTGGACCAGCGGGAGTGATGGCTGGTTTGGCAGCTTTTCATGCAACAGAGTGACTTCATTCATAGTATTGGCCAAACGAACAGGCTGTTCGTCCCTCAGGAACGTATAAAAGGTCTTTTTCACATGTGTTCTCTCTACCTAAACGATGTAGGTTTTCGATATTGTTTATTTATAAGTTACAGTTCACGCTATGTGTGTCTGTCCAAGTCTCCCTCAAAGGTCAGTGCCCAGTGGTCTTGCCAGGAAAGTGTTCCACATTGAAATGCTAGTATCAGCATACACGTTTACTATCTTTAGTTAAGTCATCTGCCAAAATAACATCCAGAGAAAGGATTAAACTTAAACACAATATTCTACTTTAATCTACACATTATTAATAGACTAAACAGATACAGTAAAGTTTTAGGGGATTGGGGGTACAGTTTTCTCTCTATCACAGGGTGTCATTGGAAAAAAAAACCCACTTTATGCAGTTCAGGGCAACATTTCGACAGGAATGAACTCAATAACTTCTTCATGTGGCAACTTGCAGGTTTTGCAAACGAAACTGTTGTTACCTGGAAATTAGCTGGAAGGTGCAAAGGTAGCAAGTGCTGAAATAACAACCTCTGGAATTTACAGTTTAATGGCATGTAAACTTGTTAAATGTTATTAGGAGTTTGGCAAGTGTGACGAATCAGGTGAGCAAGCTTTATCCTCAAACTCAGGTGAAACAAATTGTACTAGAAACATAAATATTTTTTATTTATGAAGTTACACAGTAAGGTCAAAAGTTTGTGGACACCTTACCAGCACGGTGGATGTGATTTTGCCAATAGGATGTGATCCTGGATCAGCATTTCAGTCAACCAATCATAACCATCTGATGGCATCAGTGTGTGTCGACGTCAATCCATTTCCACTACACATACATGTTGTTCAGTACAGCATGTAACATATTACATATGTTATTTAGGTATTTTAATTTTTTTAATTTTTTTTAATTAAATACATTTATAATATTGCATTATGGTGTAACACATCTGTCCAGATGGGACGCTCATCCCTATACTTAATTTTATTTATTCCAGTGCACCTGATCTAATAGGTTATACTTTTCATAATAAAACGTTATTATTAGACGGATGCTGTAAAATGACACATAAACCGGTTAAAACAGGATGTGTAATGTTAATATAGTGAAGTTTTCTGTGAGGGGATGTTTATAATAGCAGTCTCGAGGGTAAAGCTCGAGGGCATCTGCACATAAAACTTAATTTTAACTTCGGGCCCCTGGTCTTACTAAATATGGTCTTGGTCAGGACAAAGAGGACATTTTAAACGAAATGTTTTCTTTTCATGTTGATTCGTCCTTTTGGAGAAACAACTACATAAAGCTAAGAATTAAAGTAACAGTTTGGTCTCAGAGAGGGTTTAAAGGTTTGTGGGTTTTGGGGCTTTGACTTGGAGATTATCTTGATGAGTCCTGGTCTTGTTCTTTGTCTTGGATTTGACGATAGTAATCTTTCTTTAAAGTGTTTCTATCCCATAACACATTAAGAGTTAATCTTATACCTTTTCTCAACTTTTAGAATAATACATTTATAATTAGAAGAATTTATACCAGTTTACTATTTTACTCTCAATTATTTTACAACAAAGTTAAATTGTTATCATAATGGATGGATGGATGGATGGATGGATGGATGGATGGATGGATGGATGGATGGATGGATGGATGGATGGATAGATAGTTGGATGGATGGATGGATGGATGGATGGATGGATGGATGAATGGATGGATGGATGGATGGATGAGGGATGTGGATGGATGGATGGATGGATGGATGGATGGATGGATGGATGGATGGATGGATGGATGGATGGATAGATAGTTGGATGGATGGATGGATGGATGGATGGATGGATGGATGGATGGATGGATGGATGGATGGATGGATGGATGGATGGATATGGATGGATGAGGATGGATGGATGGATGGATGGATGATAGATGGATGGATGGATGGATGGATGGATGGATGGATGGATGGATGGATGGATGGATAGATAGTTGGATGGATGGATGGATGGATGGATGGATGGATAGATGGATGGATGGATGGATGGATGGATGGATGGATTGATGGATGGATTGGATGGATGGATGGATGGATGGATGGATGGATGGATGGATGGATGGATGGATATGAAGGCTGGATAGATAAAAGGATGGCTGGTTAGACTGAAAAATAAGGAAAACCTCGGAAACCTTGAAACTGGATGAATAGATGGATGGATGGATGGATGGATGGATGGATGGATTGGTGGATGGATTGGTGGTTGAATAGATGGATGGGATGGATGGATGGATGGATGGATGGATGGATGGATGGATGGATGGATAGATGGATTGGTGGATGGATTGGTGGTTGAATAGATGAATGGATGGATGGATGGATTGGTGGTTGAATAGATGAATGGATGGATGGATGGATGGATGGATGGATGGATGGATGGATGGATTGGTGGATGGATTGGTGGTTGAATAGATGGCTGGATGGATGGATGGATGGATGGATGGATGGATGGATGGATGGATGGATGGGATGGATGGAATGGGGATTGGGTGGTTGAATAGATGAATGGATGGATGGATGGATGGTGGTTGATGAGATGGAGGATGGATGGATGGATGGATGGATGGATGGATGGATGGATGGATGGATGGATGAATGGATGGATGGATTGGTGGTGAAATAGATGAATGGATAGATGGATGGATGGATGGATAAATAAAAAGAAATCAGTTAAAATAAGCAAATTACCTTAAAGAATTAAGAATAATGAGAACTTTATTTTTGACAGCCGCTTTTCTGCCAGACTAAGAATGTCTAATAAGCAGTGAAATATTAATAAATGGTACAAACATCACAAAAAATGGGACATTTTTAGATATATTATAAATATTATGATCATTACGGTACAGCAGTTCAATCAATATAACATAAGAGGTATCCCGCAATCTGGAGTGTGTTGCCGCTGTGTATTTTTTTCTCAACATTGTTGTGAACTGTGTGGTGTTTAACAAAGTGCTTTACGGGCGCGGTCGTATCTCCTAGTGGGAATAAAACGTCGGGGCCTGTTGTAGGGGCCGGCAGTGAATCCAATGCATTTGCGTCTGAAGCAAATTAGCTGTCAGCAAATAAAAAAAGAGACGAGGAAGAAAAGGTGAAAAGTCTAATTTAGTTACTATATATTCACCATACAGAAAGTGTGTATAGCGTATGAAATACTGAAAACGCAAATAAACACATACAGTCGGCACAGAATTATAAATATATTCTTCGATGTCAGACAGCGTATTCCCCGTCTGAGGCAGGGTTTAGGCTGAGTTTAACAACCAGGTTATTTTCACTGTCTTTAGTGGGCTCCAGCTTGACAGGCTCGTAGGGACGTCTATACAGCATCCACGTCACCAGCGTGATGATGAACATCTCTACAATCATTAACTGCTGACTGAGCACTACAAAAAAAAAACCAGAGGTCCAACCAGCATCAGTGTAAGTGGTTAGTTTTTTTTTTGTTTTTTTTTTAGTAATTTGCGCCACAACATATAAATAGATATGATTTAAATACTATAGATGACTTTAATACTTTATATTTTTAATAAAAACCTGTAAACCTGGTCAGATTGGCTTTATATGATAGGAATACATAAAATACAATACAATGAAAGTAATTAATTAATAATTTTTTTTGACCCAAGGCTCTAATTTAACAATGCTTTAAAAAAAATAAGCTGTTTTATTGTATTATTTAATTATTGTTATTATTATTATTATTATTATTATTGTTATCTTATTATCATTATAATTATTAATAATACAATTAATAATAGTACTACTAATAATAAAATAAAATAAAATAAAATAAATAATTAAATAATAATTAATATATAATAATTTTTTTTTATTATTATTATTATTATTATTATTATTATTATTATTATTATTATTATTTCATTTTACTATTATTAGTGATCTCACAAATAAAAATACTCACTCGAGCCCCGGGCTATAGATGAGAAGGGTGGCGAGCAGGCAATCGTTCCATCGAGGGACAGGATATTAATAATTGACGACTGCAACTGACTCAGAACCAATACCAGCTAAATGCACAAGCACACAACACACACATTACTCAAATATTTCATTATAAAAAAGTATCACAAAATCTTAATACTATTGTAATACTAGTATAATAACCAACCAGCGGCGGGTAGCAAAGCATTATATTGGCGTCTGGGGAAGTCTGATGGTGATTCTGTAACTATGGACACTTTAATCTTACTCTCACTATAAAATCTCACACATTCACTTGTTTTTTTCTCTTTTTTTATCGTGCATTTTATGTAGTTGTGATTGTTCCACTATCCCCTAGGACACAAGGTCGGTCTGCCTCAAGACTTTTCTCTGTTCTGGCACCGAGATGGTGGAATGAACTTCCCATCAATGTCAGAACAGCACCCACAGTGAAAACCCACCTCTTTCTTAAATACCTTGTTGTTACACTGATTTGTGAACTATTGTACCAGTATTGAGCTGTTCGATAATGTGACTGAAAATACTTTCTGTAAATGTAAATGTAAATGTCAGTATTATTCAGGATTTTCCCCTCATTTAATCAGATCCAGAGTAAATTAAATGATCATTCCAGACTTTATTACTCTCCTACTCAAGTTTACTCACTTTGAACATTCATACTTTCACTGACACTTGAGTTATTTTTTCTATAAGTAGTTACACTTGGTCTTAAGTGAAATGTTTACCAACCAACCAACCAACCAACCAACCAACCCCATATCTCATGTTTAAGTATAGCACATAAATATTTTTACAACTTTACAAAGAAAATAAGAGTAAATGAGGCATCACTACAGGGGCAGTTATATTATCTGATTAAAACTGATAATGTTCTGTACTTATCACAGTAAACTCTCTGTTATTTAAGACCCCAGTGATAACATCACTACTGCAAACATACTGATAGATAAAGCATTTGGCAGACATCCTTATACAGAGAGACTTACATTTATCTCTTTTATACAATTGAGCAATAAGGGGTTAAATGCCTTGCTCAGGGGCAGTGGTAACTTGGTGGTGCTGGATATTGAACAACTTACCTGATACATGGCATACTTGGGGATGATCTTGATGCTGCGCAGTGTGTTCCGTATGTGCATGAACATGATGCCTACTGGCCACAAGGAGATAATAGTCAGAACGCCTATGAATGGGTTTATCCAGATAGCAGCTCCTGTTATCTCCAGCTGTGTCCAGGGACAGACAAATAAACATACATAAATAAATAAATAAATAAATAACGCGTACTTTAGGTTCTAGAGTTTTTGTTAAAGTTCAAAACATTAGAGTAAGAAATCAATGGGAAAAAGGCTACTATGAAAAGTTCCTTTTTTTTTTTTATCGCAAAAATCCTCCTCAACAAACGATGTGGATTGGTAAAAATTGCAAAATAAAAACAGCAGATAGGAGAATTATACCAAGTAACTATTTTATTCGCCTTCCGAGATGCATTTTAGTTCAACACATTTGTAAAAGTAATTATTTGAGTTGCAGTACAGCCCTCACGTCAGCTCAAATCAGTTTGGGTCGTCTATGCAGGGGCGCTACTAGCAATTTTCAGGAAGTGGTAGTGCAGTGTTTAAGGTGTTGGACTGCTAATTGGAATATCAGGGTTAGATCCCCAGCACCACCAATTCAACACTGCTGGGCCCCTGAGCAAGGCCCTTAACAAATTTAGTAAATGTAAATGTAAATTATGGGCCCTATGAAAGAATATAAGGTTGGGCCCTCCCACTACATCTATTCTGCACCAAACATGTTATTACATTACTTCTGGTACTGTTACTACTAATACAACAGATCTCCGGAGGCCTCCAAAGTACACCCCCCCCCCCCCCCCAGCACCCACATGAGACCTTTGCTTCTTTGAACTGTGAGTATTTTTCTTGCATTTGGTAGCATTTAGCAGATGTTCTTATCCAGAGCAACTTTAAAACAACTAAGCAATTGGGGGTTAAGGGCCTTGCTCAGGGGCCCCAACAGGTGCAACTTGGTGGTCTTGGAACCTGAACCCCAATCTTCCACTGTGCTACCACTTCCCCCTGTTGGATAATGTTGTGTGATAATGACTCTAAAGCTCAAATCAGGACTCTAACATGTTAAAAAGTAATGGATTTAATGAATTTACATACATCGCTAAGATCGAAAATTCCATTGGTCCATAAAACAACAGAGAACACGGAGAGGAGCGGCTTCATAATGGCGTATTGCAGCGATCCGAGCTTTAGCAGGAACAGCATGCGCCTAAACGCAAATAAATACGGTTAGTGTTTCAGAAATAAGTACAGACTCCTATTTACATTTAACAATAAACATATTTTTTTTTAAAAATGGTAAAAGACATTCTGGCCAAAATATTTGAAATATATATGAAAATACCTGTATTGTGGTATTTGTTAATGCCTTAAGAAAATATATATTAGAGGTGAAACCGAAACATACTTCACAGCCAAGCAAACACATTTACATTTATGGTATTTGGCAGACCAAAGTGACTTACATTTATCTCTTTTTATACAACTAAGCAATTGGGGGTTAGGGGCCCTGCTCTGGGGGCAAATAGTGGCAAATTGGTGGTGCTGGGAATCGAATTCCGATCTTTCAGATATCAGTCCAACACCTTAACCACTGGGTTATTTTATTATATGGATCTTTTTGTAAACACCACAGGATTCCAGAATTTACCTTGTGATTGGCACACGGGGAAGACAGGGGCAACAACAGCAACACGGTCCGGTGCTGATCCTAAACGTCTTCTTCGACGAGTAACTGAGAAAGGCATCGTCACCACCGCATTCCTCCAGCATGAGGATTAGAACTTTGTAGATCACGACTGCAAAATACCTACACACAAAAAACCCCACACATCATTACACCTACTGCGATAGTTATAGTCACACCTCATAATGACCCGCTATAGACGTCCTCCAGGTCAGTGACCTCATATCTTGGGATTTTTACAATGAGTGTCTTACGAGTTGGAGGTCATATCTGTGAACATGGTGCTTCTCGGGATCCACATTCCAAGACATGACATAGTAGCAATGACCTGCAAAAGACACCGCCAGACACGATATGTCATGCTGTATCACACCGATACACAATTTACAAATAAATCAGGATTAAGTCATTAACAAACAGACTTACCGGTGCAGCACCGCTGACCCAAATGATGGTGGTTTTCTTTGGGTAGGATACGTTTTTGTAGACATACACACACTCTTCCAAATACAACAACAGAGACACAGTAGCCATGAAGGTCAGGATGGTGTATAGGACGATCCCGAAGACGTCCAGCTCTGTATAACAAATTAATAATGAATTATGTATTTATGTTATAAAATAAATAAATAAATAAATAAAATGATCAACTTCTATTTCAGAAATATTTGGACAGCAATCGATGTGACGCTTTCAGGTAAATAAAATTTTAAAAAAGTAAACAATTATAAAAGCATTTGTAAAAAAACGAATAATAAATTAAGGACAATAAATACGCCGAATATGTATGAAAACCCAAATTTAATTAGTTTATTTTGAATTAGTTTTTATTTTAAATGTCTTTATTCTCTTCAGTTTGAGCCAAATTGTGCATTAATATTTATATACATAGACTACGTGTATGCAAAGCATTGTTTGTAATGTCTATCATTAATTGATTTAATTTGTTGGAATTAAATAAAATAACATTTTATAAAAAAAATAAAAATAAAAATACTTACCATTAATAACATCCACAGCATTCGGTGGCTCAGCTAAACATCTGGGATCGATTGTTCTATTCCGATCATCCATAATGAATATTTAGAAATGTTTTTTTTGTTTGTTTTGTTTTTTTTTTTTTATCCTCGAGAAGTCGAGCTTCTACTAACTGAGATCTTCTTCAACTGAGGATAAACACGTGCACTTGGGGTAAAAAGCTCTCCGCACTCGTTTTTTTTTTATTGGCCAAATAAAATCCCATGAAGCTCCTCCTTATCAGGTACCCGGTGTCACCGCATGGCCTAAAAAACCTGAGAGTCTGTGTATGTGTGATGAAGAGTGTGTGATGTTATAATGGTATCTTCCATTTAGTTACACTACAAGCTTAAGTCTCCTGGTTAATATGTCGGGGCAGGTGAATCATCACATACTGTAGTTAAAGAAATGAACTTTGGAAAGGGAAACTGTTGAAAATCCACCTGCTATAAAGGCTCCGTATCATAAAGACATTGATAGTTGCTTTAATTGCTACCAGTACGTAGTAAACAGATGGTGAAATGGTGTTTCTCCTTGATGGTTTGGGAAAAAAAACAAGGTTTGTTTCAAGGAAAACACCAGACCGTGTTAGTGTTTCATCGTTTCCCCTTGACCGCCACAGACTTTTGTTTCTTTTAGCTCTACAAACATTAACCGCCTGTAGGAGGACATTTTTATGAACACTGAACAACATTTTCTGGTCATTTGACTGTAACAAATCATAAAAAAATGATTTT